>QLOH01000976.1:0-211723 GCA_026901365.1 Sesbania bispinosa
GGTTAGCGATTCATTACCATTATCATTTTCCCCTATTTTACTAACATGCAGAAATATGCTTACCTAAAAGAAGGACATAAAAGATGCCCTTCCAATGGGGGATGATTCATCCGAGCTTTGACATTTATTAATTCTTGCCACTGCTGATCGACATTATTGAATAAACTCGCTCCATTCGCGCAGTTAATTAATTACTAGTTTTTCTTAGATATATGATATATCTTTGTCTAAAGTTTGTTAGAGGTATTGCTAGAGTGCTTGCTGTTAGTTTGTTAATTGAGGTAATTAATTAGTTTGTTAGTGTGTAAGAGGGATAGAGCTTCACTTAGGTAGATCTATAAATAATTGGTTGTCAATTCAATTTTACCAATACAATGGATTCTTTCTAGTTACCAAACCCTCTCTTCTACTTTGATATTCCATCTCCTTGGGTATCAACTACTCTAGATCTCCACTACTCTTGTCCTCCACGAACTCAATTTATTAAGAAATCTTAACATGTAGGTGGTTATGATTAACGGAGTCGATAACTTAATAGATTTAGTTTAGGAACGTTATTTATTCCGGGTTTTGAGTGTCCGATCTAAGATGATCCTTGACGACGTAGGTAGCAAGGTAGTGACCAACCTCGAAGCTACATGTGATCTATAGAAGCAATATATGATAGCAAGACAAGGGTTGTGGATGCCACATTAGGTACAGGGGTAGAAACATAATATTAGCTCACTAAATCTTTAAGAATACAACAAAAGAAAGGATGGAATCAAGGGTTAATAAAACAAATTTTGAGGATAAAATTTATTTAAGGGGATAGAATTGTAACGTCCCGAAAATTAGGATCTAGAGAATATAGTGTAAGTTGTAGGCTGTGAATCCTATCGAGAGAAGGAGGTTAGAAGTAGAAAGCGAATTCGGGGGTTTAAGAGTAAATTAAGAGAAGAGATAGGTAATCTAGAATGGAAACCAAGTACTAAGCCCAACACAGTTGTAGAGTTAATTAACTTAGTGGGTATCACAGCCTGAAGTTGAGGGGCTAACAAGGTAATAAGGTAAGGAAGAAGGCCGAGGTATAGAACCAGGGAATTAGATTGAGATGCAAGGAATGTAATTAGTGGATTGACGGAAAGGATGGAAAGAGGTTTAGATTAAAGGAAATAAGTTAGAAAGGTGTTTTATAAAAGGAATTGGAAAGGGGAAGTAAAACTAAGTTAGAAGCAAAGAAGAGCAAAAATCAAGAAATTGGGTGTTGACACTCTCACTGCTTGAGCGCGCCTGAGCGAAGGTATCGGCAGAAAGAGGAAATTTTGTTCTGATTTGCTCGCTCAGGCTCGCTCGAGCGAGGCCTGAGTGAGAAAAAGAGCCAAAATGGGGGAGTTTCTGGCTGAAATTCCGCTCAGTATCGCTCAGTGCGCGCTCGAGCGAGAAAGGCGTTCTTGCTCAGCCTCACTTAAGCGCGCCTAAGCGAGAGCGCGCAGGCAGGAACCTTTAAAACCACTTTTAAGGTTTTCTTCTCACATTTTTCTCCTTTCCTTCACTTCTTAGAGAGAGAATGAGAGAAGAAGAAGAGGAGCTACCACCCTTCATTGAAGATTATCCTCAAGCTTGGGTTCATCCCCTTACAACACTCCATCACTTCATTTGTTCTCTATTTTTTAGGTGAGTGTGGTCACCCACTCACTTTCATTTTGATTGCCCCATTGTATGCTCCCTATTCTTCTCTCCCCTTGCTTATTTACTTGATTGTGAGTGTTAATGGTTGATTCTTTTGATTTTTCTTGGTTTCTTGAATGGTATGTGTAAATGCCTTAAAACCCTAGGTCATACTTAGTGTTTTAGGTTGTAAATCTCTATAAACTAACTATTTGTGCATACTATGTCATTCATTCTCATTGATAAATATAGTTATGATACCTTCAAGCATTCATAGGCCAATGGCCATCAAAGAACATGTCTCGGAGTCTTCGGACTATCACAGAGTCTTCATACCATCATAGGCCTTCGGGCAATCATGTATAAGCAAGAACGTGGTAACCACACCGACCTCTCGGCCAAGAGGAAGATAAGGGTCCTCAAGTTAAAATGAAAATAAGCATTGTCTATTGATTGATAATAAAACTTAATCATAGGTGGCCCTGGACGACGGTCCCTGGTCACATGATCGAGCGCTCAATTACAGTCACAGCTAGAGAAAAGAACTCGAGTGTCCGGTAAAAACACATCACAGCCATGTTTGCATAATTTCATGGTCATTGTTCATGTATTGGAATTGTTGTGTATGTTGACTGTTGAATCTCATTTGTATGCTGCCCTACACTGCATGCTTTATCACACTCACTGGGGCGTAAGTCTCACCACACATTTTGTGGAATATTTTAGTTATGCAGGATGTCCAACTGGAGCATGAAAAGGTAGACTTGATCCTAGGGATGAATAATTTCCCCCTAGAAGTTATATGAGCTAGAGTAGCCAGACTTTTGTATAGGAAGGAGGATAATACTTGAGTTAGCTAATCCTGTTATATTATGGCCAATTAATGGCAATTATTTGTATAACTGTATATTTGGAAAGTTCCGCTTAAGTAAACGTTGGTTACCTAAGCTTTGCATGTGTTGCATGTTTACGATATCGGTAATATCGCGAAAATAATTTCAGAAATTTAGGAAGGTGCTTCCAACGGACACAATTCCTAGGTTTCCGGAATTAGGACATTACACAAATGGTCTTCAAATAAATCAACTCGATCTCCTTGCCAATGTGACTGTCCGCATTTTGAGCCTAATAATTTGAATCCATGATCCCTTCCATTACTTTTCTGATGATTAGCCAAATCTTATATCACTTCCAATACAAAATTACTTAAATTTGAATCTGCATCATTAGCAAGATAACTGCCCAACACCTCTGTCATCTCCAATTTAAAACCTTTCGAAGCATCCTGCTATGAAAATTGGTCATCCGTAGAGCAAAGACTTGTGGACTCAGATTAAAAATTCGGATTTTGCTTACTTGGAAAGAACCTCCAAGGGATCAATGAAAGGGTCTTCAGAAATATTAATGAAAAAAAATAAATCATGAATCTTCACTTTAAACCACCTGTTAATAGTCTCAAAAGAGGACGTTTGGATTAACATATCAGCAACATCGAATCTGTCTTTTTGTTTCATAGTAGTGTCAATGCAAACATACCATCCTAATGGAATATCTAACAACTTAAAAAACTCTTTTGACCAAGCATGCATCGAAACCCCTTGACATCATAACCCAACAAGCCTATTACTTACCAAGTACTCTTGCCACCATGGATTAGTTGTAACAAACAATCGAGAGAACATTTCATGCAATTCAGTTTTATCAATACAATGGATTCTTTCTGGTTACCAAACCCTCTCTTCTACTTTGATATTCCATCTCCTTGGGTATCAAATACTCTAGATCTCCACTACTCTTGTCCTCCACGAACTCAATTTATTAAGAAAATTTAACATATAGGTGAATCTATCTAAGTGCTTACTCCTTGTAGTTGGTACGTATCCCTATACCTGATTGTCACTAATAACTCCTTGTTTTGTTGCTTTTAGAAACATAAAATGAACAGATAAAATATTGCACCAGACCAAAATATAAAAACCTATTATTTACCGTTGCTGTATTAATACAAGGATCCAATGAGGAATAGCAATATATACAAGTCAACCGCAACAGAGACCACTATGTCCAAACATATACTTGCGAGCAATATGAGAATATCTAGCTTTGTAAGCATATATATATAACATAAATCCTTCTAAACAGTTTGATTTTATCTGCATTGTAGTTATTAATTGAAGAGAACATAGTCGTTTAAAATATTAACTTATTAAGTGTACGTTTAGTATACAGTTGAATAAAATTGATTCTAGAAATTAATGGTTGAGATGAATAATGTGTTGGGATGTCAAGTATTAGTCTCACATTGGATAGGAATGAGCAAGGAGAGCAATATATAAGTGGAAAGACTCATAAACCTAACGCCTTCAGGTTTTGTTAGTGTGTAAGAGGGATAGACCTTCACTTAGGTAGATCTATAAATAATTGGTTGTCAATTCAATTTTACCAATACAATGGATTCTTTCTAGTTACCAAACCCTCTCTTCTACTTTGATATTCCATCTCCTTCGGTATCAACTACTCTAGATCTCCACTACTCTTGTCCTCCACAAACTCAATTTATTAAGAAATCTTAACATGTAGGTGGTTATGATTAACGGAGTCGATAACTTAATAGATTTAGTTTAGGAACGTTATTTATTCCGGGTTTTGAGTGTCCGATCTAAGATGATCCTTGACGAAGTAGGTAGCAAGGTAGTGACCAACCTCAAAGCTACATGTGATCTATAGAAGCAATATAGGATAGCAAGACAAGGGTTGTGGATGCCACATTAGGTACATGGGTAGAAACATAATATTAGCTCACTAAATCTTTAAGAATACAACAAAAAGAAAGGATGGAATCAAGGGTTAATAAAACAAATTTTGAGGATAAAATTTATTTAAGGGGGATAGAATTGTAACGTCCCGAAAATTAGGATCTAGAGAATATAGTGTAAGTTGTAGGCTGTGAATCCTATCGAGAGAAGGAGGTTAGAAGTAGAAAGCAAATTCGGGGGCTTAAGAGTAAATTAAGAGAAGAGATAGGTAATCTAGAATGGAAACCAAGTACTAAGCCCAACACAGTTGTAGAGTTAATTAACTTAGTGGGTATCACACCCTGAAGTTGAGGGGCTAACAAGGTAATAAGGTAAGGAAGAAGGCCGAGGTATAGAACCAGGGAATTAGATTGAGATGCAAGGAATGTAATTAGCGGATTGACAGAAAGGAGGGAAAGAGGTTTAGATTAAAGGAAATAAGTTAGAAAGGTGTTTTATAAAAGGAATTAGAAAGGGGAAGTAAAACTAAGTTAGAAGCAAAGAAGAGCAAAAATCAAGAAATTGGGTGTTGACACTCTCACTGCTTGAGCGCGCCTGAGCGAAGGTATCAGCAGAAAGAGGAAATTTTGTTCTGATTTGCTCGCTCAGGCTCGCTCGAGCGAGGCCTGAGTGAGAAAAAGAGCCAAAATGGGGGAGTTTCTGGCTGAAATTCCGCTCAGTATCGCTCAGTGCGCGCTCGAGCGAGAAAGGCGTTCTTGCTCAGCCTCACTTAAGCGCGCCTAACCGAGAGCGCGCAGGCAGGAACCTTTAAAACCACTTTTAAGGTTTTCTTCTCACATTTTTCTCCTTTTCCTTCACTTCTTAGAGAGAGAATGAGAGAAGAAGAAGAGGAGCTACCACCCTTCATTGAAGATTATCCTCAAGCTTGGGTTCATCCCCTTCCAACACTCCATCACTTCATTTGTTCTCTATTTTTTAGGTGACTGTGGTCACCCACTCACTTTAATTTTATTGCCCCATTGTATGCTCCCAATTTTTCTCTCCCCTTGCTTATTTACTTGATTGTGACTGTTAATGGTTTATTCTTTGGATTTGTCTTGGTTGCTTGAATGGTATGTGTAGATGCCTTAAAACCCTAGGTCATACTTAGTGTTTTAGGTTGTAAATCTCTATAAACTAACTATTTGTGCATACTATGTCATTCATTCTCATTGATAAATATAGTTATGATACCGTCAAGGATTCATAGGCCAATGGCCATCAAAGAACATGTCTCAGAGTCTTCGGACTATCACAGAGTCTTCATACCATCATAAGCCTTCGGGCAATCATGTATAAGCAAGAACGAGGTAACCACATCGACCTCTCGGCCAAGAGGAAGATGAGGGTCCTCAAGTTAAAATGAAAATAAGAATTGTCTATTGATTGATAATAAAACTTAATCATAGGTGGCCCTGGACGACGGTCCTTGGTCACATGATCGAGCGCTCAATTATATTCACAGCTAGAGAAAAGAACTCGGGTGTCGGGTAAAAACACATCACAACCATGTTTGCATAATTTCATGGTCATTGTTCATGTATTGGAATTGTTGTGTATGTTGACCGCTGCATCTCATTTGTATGCTGCCGTACACTGCATGATTTATCATACTCACTGGGACGTAAGTCTCACCACACATTTTGTGGAATATTTTAGTTATGCAGGATGTCCAACTGGAGCATGAAAAGGTAGACATGATCCTAGGGATGAATAATTTCCCCCTAGAAGTTATATGAGCTAGAGTAGCCAGACTTTTGTATAGGAAGGATGATAATACTTGAGTTAGCTAATCCTGTTATATTATGGCCAATTAATGGCAATTATTTGTATAACTGTATATTTGGAAAGTTCTGCTTAAGTAAACGTTGGTTACCTAAGCTTTGCATGTGTTGCATGTTTACGATATCGGTAATATCGCGGAAATAATTTCAGAAATTTAGGAAGGTGCTTCCAACGGACACAATTCCTAGGTTTCCGGAATTAGGACGTTACACAAATGGTCTTCAAATAAATCAACTCGATCTCCTTGCCAATGTAACTGTCCGCATTTCGAGCCTAATAATTTGAATCCATGATCCCCCTCCATTACTTTCTTGATGATTAGCCAAATCTTCTATCACTTCCAATACAAAATTACTCAAATTTGAATTTGCATCATTAGCAAGATAACTGCCCAACACCTCTGTCATCTCCAATTTAAAACCTTTCGAAGCCTCCTCCTATGAAAATTGGTCATCCGTAGAGCAAAGACTTGTGGACTCAGATTGAAAATTCGGATTTTGCTTACTTGGAAAGAACCTCCAAGGGATCAATGAAAGGGTCTTCAATAATATTAATGGAAAAAAGCAAATTATTAATCTTCACCTTAAACCACCTGTTAATAGTCTCAAAAGAGGACGTTTGAATTAACATATGAGCAACATCAAATCTGTCTTTTTGTTTCATAGTAGTGTCAATGCAAACATACCATCCTAATGGAATAGCTAACAACTTAAAAACTCTTTTGACCAAGCATGCATTGAAACCCCTTGACATCATAACCCAACAAGCCTATTACTTACCAAGTACTCTTGCCACCATGGATTAGTTGTAACAAACCATCGAGAGAACATTTAATGCAATTCAGTGTTATCAATACAATGGATTCTTTCCGGTTACCAAACCCTCTCTTCTACTTTGATATTCCATCTCCTTGGGTATCAACTACTCTAGATCTCCACTACTCTTGTCCTCCACGAACTCAATTTATTAAGAAAATTTAACATGTAGGTGCATCTATCTAAGTGCTTACTCCTTGTAGTTGGTACGTGTCCCTATACCTGATTGTCACTAATAACTCCTTGTTTTGTTGCTTTTAGAAACATGAAATGAACAGATAAAATATTGCACCGGACCAGAATATAGAAACCTATTATTTACCGTTGCTGTATTAATACAAGGATCCAACGAGGAATAGCAATATATACAAGTCAACCGCAACAGAGACCAATCTGTCCAAACATATACTTGCGAGCAATATGAGAATATCTAGTTTTGTAAGCATATATATATATAAAACATAAATCCTTCTAGCACTTGTAAACAGTTTGATTTTATCTGCATGTAGTTATTAATTGAAGAGAACATAGTCGTTTAAAATATTAACTTATTAAGTGTACGTTTAGTTTACAGTTGAATAGAATTGATTCTAGAAATTAATGGTTGATATGAATAATGTACGTTTTACGAAGCACGTTGGACGGAAGTGATTTAAAATCAATTCTGCGAAACCATGGTTTTGTACTGTAGCAACGGTAAAACAAACAGAGGTTAAGTGTGTGTGGTTTACAATTGAGTAGAATTGATTCTGAAAATCAATAGTTGAGATGAGTGATGCATGTTTTACAAAGCATGTTTGATGGAAGTGATTTAAAATCAATTCTACAAAATCATAGTTTGGAACTGTAGCAATGATAAAATAAATGGAGGCTAATTAGGTGTCTTTTGCAATGAATTAGGATGTATATAAGCATCAGGAGGATTTTCTTTCTCACGGAAGAATTTCTACACTCAATATGTATTTTAATTGTATATAGATTCTCTGGCAAATGTAGCTGCAAAATAGCTACGGATTAGCTACAACAATACCAAGTAGCTAAATTTGATAGCTAATTCCTAGTTATTTTGTATCTAAAATTGCTGGAGATAGGAGAGACTCCTTACACCTCCTGTCTTTCTCTTATTAATTGCTAATATTAAAGTCAATCGCGATATTTATACAGAAAACCGTGTGTACCGCACTGTTTGCAATTTTGTCTTTCCCCCCCTTTTTAGCCCATTTTTAATAGTTTTTATTTATTTTTTTAATTTATTATTATTATTTATTATTATTTATTTATTTCATTAAATAAAAATATAGACCAAGAAATACAATAAATGTGTATTTTTTGAAGGCTTGGCATTAGATAAACCAAGGAATACAATAAATATATTTATTTACTCTATTTTGATGCTAATAACCAAATATATTATTTCATTCATCGTTTCTGTGCACACAATTAACCTCACAAATTCAATTAACCAAATATCCCACTCTATTAACCGCCAATGTATACACCATTAACCTCATTTAAAAATATGTTCACCGTTTCTGGCCACATAATTAACCTCGTGATGATCGAAGTTGTAATTAACCTCACAAAATCAATTAACCAAAAATCATATTCTGTTAACCACTAATAGATACAGCATTAACCTCATTTTTAAATATGTTCACCGTTTTTTGCCACATAATTAACCTCGCGTTAACAGGAATTGCAATTAACCTCACAAAATCTATTAACCAAAAATCATATTTTGTTAACCACAAATGGATACACCATTCATCTCATTTTTTTAATATGTTGACTGTTTCTGGACACATAATTAACCTCGTGTTAACATGAATGATTAACACAAATTTTATGTGATTATTTATTGTATTTTTTATTTATATTTTTATTTAATAAGATAAATAAATAAAAATAAATATATTAATAAAATAAAAACAAATAAAAATTATTTTTTTAAAAAAAGGCTAAAAAAGAGAGGGCTAAAAAACGCACTAAAAGACAAACCTGCAAACAGTGCAGTATCGGTGCTGTTTGCGGGACTGTTGATATTAGAGCAGAAAAAAATAAGATAAGAACAAAGATGTTTAGCAGAGAATGGACATAGTTGTTATTCATTAGCTCCTTAAATAGAGCTAGAGTTAAAACTGAAAAACAAATACATCCCTTATTTTTAGGCAATACTAACAATATTCTAATCTGATAAAAACATAACTGAAAGATCCTAAAGTCTAGGTTCTAAATAACAGAAATTTAAACTTCTAGAAATTAGATAAGACATTCAAATTCAAATAGCAACTGTTATAGGCACACTTCTAACAAATCTCCTCCTTGCATTAATAGCTGCAGACACCTAATTTATTTCTCAAAGCTTCAAATTTGGATTTTGGAAGAGCCTTTGATAAGATATCTGCATTCTGAACTTCAGTCTTGCAATACAATAGCTTGACTTCACCTTCTCTCTGTACCTCCCTTAAGAAAAACAATTTGATCTTAAAATGCTTGGTCTTGCCATGAAAAACAGGATTGTTTGAAATTGAGATTGCAGCTTGATTGTCAATAAAAATCTGTGTTGGTGCACTTTGCTCCATATGTAAATCTGAAAGTATTTTTCTCATCCAAATGGCCTAATTCACAGCAGTAGTAGCTGCTACATATTCTGCCTCAGTTGTACTTTGAGTCACAACATCTTGCTTCTTTGAACACCATGAAAACACACTTGAGCCAAAGTTGAAACAGTAACCTGTAGTACTTTTCATGTCATCAACAGAACCACCCCAATCACTATCAGAATATCCTTGAAGTTGAAAATTCTGAGAGTGAGTATACTTGATTCCATAGTCTGTCGTCCCCTTAACATATCTCACAACTCGTTTGGCAGCTTGTAAATGCACTTCACTGTAGCAATTCATGAATCTTGAAAGTATACTTACTGCAAACATAATATCGGGTCTGGTTGCAGTAAGATACATTAAGCAACCAATTAGGCTTCTATAATAATGTTGGTCCACCTTTTCTGCTCCATCATCATTGCTAAATTTCTCCTTTTGGTTCATTGGAGTAGTAGTACTTCTGCAATCCTCCATCTGAATTTTTTTCAGTATTTCCCTTGCATACTTCTTTTGGCATATAAAGACTCCCTCATGGTCCTGTTTTACTTCCATTCCCAGAAAAAAGGTCATCAAACCAAGATCTGTCATCTCAAACATTTGGAGCATTTCAACTTTGAACTCCATTATTAGTTTCTCATTAGTTCCTGTCACAAAGAGGTCATCAACATAGATAAAAACTATAATGAAATCATCACTTTCCAGTTTCACATATAAGGTAGCTTCACTTGGACTTTTAACAAATCCAAGGTTTTGAAGCTAATCATCGATTCTGCCATACCAGGACCTCAGAGCTTGCTTAAGACCATGCAAGGCCTTTTTTAGCTTGTAGACCTTCTCCTCCTGTCCCTTGACATGAAACCCCTCAGGTTGCTCTACAAAAATCTCCTCCTGCAAATAGCCATTTAAAAAGGCAGACTTTACATCTAAATGATAAACCTTCCATCCTTTATGCGCAGTTATGGCAAGTAGCATTCTAATTGTATCAAGACAGGCAACCGGAGCAAACGTTTCTGAAAAATCCTTTCCAAACACTTGAGCATAGCCCTTCACCACCAACCTGGCCTTGTATTTATTTATAGAATCACCTGCATTTAGTTTAGTTCTATAAACCCATTTGACTCCTATAGGTTGCTTGTGTTGAGGTCTGTCCACTAGCTCCCAAGTGTCATTTTTTTCAATCATCCTTAGCTCTTCCTTCATAGCATCTATCCACTTGTCATCCTTCTCAGCTTATTTGAATTTTGCAGGTTCTAAAACAGGTACATTACTCCTTTCATAAATTTCAGATAAAGATCTTGTACCTCTGACAGAAATGTCATCTATATCATCATCATCAAGGAATTCTGGAATTTCTGGAAACTGCTTCTTTACTGGCTCCTCCCAATTCCATTGCTTGTCTTCCATGAATTTGACATCTCTGCTTATAAGAATTCTTCCATTTTGTGGTTGAAAAATTCTATAAGCTTTGGAAATGTTGTTGTATCCAATGAAAACTCCAGGTTCTGCCTTCTTATCAAGTTTGTCCCTTTTAACCTGTGGAACATAAGAGAAACAAACACAACCAAAAATCTTTAGATTTTGTAAATCTGGTTTGTACCCAAACCAGCCTTCAAAGGGAGTTTTTTTGTTAAGAACTCTGGTTGGCAGCCTGTTAAGCAAAAATACTGCAGTGCTTGCACCCTCTACCCATAGCTTCTTTGGCAACTCCTTTTCATGCAGCATACACCTTGTCATCTCCATAGTACTTCTATTTTTTTCTCTCACTTACACCATTCTGTTGTGGGGTGTAAGGTACAGTGAGTTGGTGCTCTATGCCAGCTTCTTCACAAAATCCGTCAAAGGTGTCATTTGCATATTCCTTCCCATTATCCGATCTTATTGTGAGTAACCTGCAACCACTTTGATTTTCCACCAATGCTTTATATTTCCAGAATATATTAGCAACCTCAGTCTTGGATTTAAAAAAAATAAATCCAACAAAATCTGGAATAATCATCAATAAATGTAATATAGTATTTATTACCATTTAAAGATGATACTCTCTGAGGTCCTCCAACATCTGTATGTACCAGCTGCAGCTTATGTGTTGCTCTCCAAGTTGTTTGGGGAAATGGTCTTCTAATTTGCTTGCCATATTGACAAGCCACGCAATCAGCCATATTGTTTTCAAGCAATGTCACACCTTTCACCAAGCCATGCTTCTGCATGTATAGAAGTCCAACAAGGTGAAAATGTCCGAGTCTCTTGTGCCACAGTTCAACATTGTCGGTCATGCTTGAAAAAGCTATTTGCTCCTCCTCCATCAGATTTAGAGCATAGCTTTTGGCTCTCATTTTCACCTTGAATACGTCTCTGCCTTTTGCGTCTTTGATCAAGCACCAATTATCTTCAAATATGACTTTGAAACCTTTTTCTACAAGCTGTGCAACACTAAGCAAATTTTGATCAATGCCAAGGACATATAAGACATCAGAGATATATTTCAAACCTATCAAGCTTTCAATAGAAATAGTTCCTTTACCCTTTACTGAGATGAAATCACCATTTCCAATTTTTACTTTGGAAACTATGGTTTTGTCAAGCTCTTTAAAAAGCTTCTGTGTTGAGTCTAAAAAATATCATAAAGAGGTTTATGATGTTTTAAAGACTGAAATTTCTCTAAGTTTTAATGATCAACAAATTCAACTTAAGTTGTTTCTCATAGATACAATTGTCTAATTGTTTATCTATGATTTTCAGCAAGAAGCCTTCTATATAAGACTAGGTGTTGGATCCGTCTGAAGAAGCTGATGTTGTCTGAAGATGATTAACCCGTCTGAAGCATCAAAGTCGTCTGAAAGCTTTTGATGACGTGGCATCTCTTGTCTGAAGTTATGACAATCCTTGTACCTCTGCACGTTTTTCACGCACGTTCTCTGCTACAAACAGCTGGCACTTGTGCAATGCAATTCAAGCACGTTCTCTGTCACAACGTGTCCTCTGCTACGCAGCAATTGCAACAGCAACAAAGAGCACCTTTTTGGCAGGAGCAAACCTTGTAAAAGTGTCAGAATTTGTCAGGGAATATCAGAATATGTCAGAGAATATTCTATACTGCAGCAACTGTCTCACAACGGCTAGCATGGATTTCACAAGCATGAGTGTCTTCAATGGGCCAATCATTTGGTTATAAATACCCCCTCATTTGAAGACTTGAAAGAGAGAGAAGTATAGAAAAAGAACAGAAACTCTGCAAGTTTTTCGCTGCAACACTCTGATAGAATTTATCATCTTTGTACACACAAATTATTTTATTCTGAGCATACCTCAGTAATTTCTGTACAATCTGTAACTGTTTAAGTCTCAAAACTGATATAGTTTGTGAGCTTAAGCATTTCTCTCATTTGTATTTGCTTTTGAGCCTGGAGAGGCTTGTCTGAAAAAGAATACTTGTGTTGTTGAGCCTGGAGAGGCTTGTCTGAAAAAGAATACTTGGTTGTAGAGCCTGAAAAGGCTTGATAGAAAAGAATACTTGTAATCTTGCAAGATTAAGAGAAAATCCAAGTGCTAGTTGGCATTGGGACTGGACGTAGCTCACAAGTGGTAGTGAGTGAACCAGGATAAATTCTGTGGCTAAGTTTCTCTTTCCCTTATCTTTGTCATTTCAGTTTTAAGCTAATCAAGGGGACTGAATATTTAATCTAATATCTTAAAAAGGAAGAAACTTCTTTTAGAACCATTTTAAGGCCGTTTGAAACCAACTTCAGACAGCTATCTGAAAAACTTCAGACAGCCCTCTAGCAACCTGTCTGAAAGTCTGTTTTGTAAATCTGTTTTCGAAAAGCTTCTTAAAATATTTAGAAACACTATTCATCCCCCCCTTCTAGTGTTTCCCTGTGTTCCTACAGTTGGTACCAGAGCTCTACTCAGGGTTGAAACACCTAACAAGTGTCTGAGGACTGAAAGATCCACATGGAAGCTTCAAACAGTAACAGGCAATACATCACAGAAGGAGCCTCTATCACAAGACCCCCAGATTTCAATGGAGAAGATTATCACTACTGGAGAGATAGAATGAAGCTGTTCATTGAAAGCACAAACATTGATGTTTGGGATGTGGTCACTGATGGAGACTATGTGCCTATGCTAAATGATGTGCCTATACCTAAGACTGAATGGACTTTGGAGCAAAAGGCTAGAGTCCAGATGAATGCTAAGGCCAAACTCTATCTGATATGTTCCTTGAACAAATCAGAATATGAGAAGGTTCATGGATGCACCTCTGCCAAGGAAATATGGGATACTCTTGCAGCAGCCCATGAAGGAACTGAGACTGTCAAGCAATCCAAGATAAGTATGCTCATACATCAGTATGAGATGTTCAAGATGGAAGAATCTGAAACCATTGACCAAATGTTTGGAAGGTTTCAGACCATAACAAATGGACTCAGGTCCTTAGGCAGAACATACAACTCTGGAGATAATAACAGAAAAATTCTAAGGAGCTTGCCTAAGTCCTGGAGACCCAAAGTTACTGCCATTCAAGAGGCAAGAGATTTGAACTCTCTTAGAGTGGAAGAACTGTTGGGATCTCTTAAGGTCCATGAGCTTGAGCTTGGAGAAGATGACAACAAGAGAAAATCTCTAGCCCTAAACTCCAAGACCAAACAGTCTAGGCATGGCAACATCAAGGCTATGCAAGCTGAGGCAGCTTCAGAGGGAGATGAAGACTCTGAAGATAGCTCAGAAGATGATGATGATCTTGCTCTTCTAAGTAGGAAGATCAAGAGAATGCTGCAGAACAGAGGAAGATTCAGAAAGAATCAACCCTCAACCTCAAAAGGAGGTAAGTCAGGTAAAGACATACAAACTGACAAAATTATTTGTTTTGAGTGTAAGCAACCAGGGCACATGAAGGCTGAGTGTCCAAAACTGAAGAAAAACAACTTCAAGAAGAAGAAGTTTTTCAAGAAAAAGAAAGGTCTCATGGAAACATGGGAGGACCTGGATGAATCAACTTCAGAAGAGGAGGAAGACACCTCAGAAGAGGCAAATCTGTGCCTCATGGCAAGCCTACCATCTTCAGACAGCTCTGAAGCTGAGGTATTCCCTCTTACTTTGCAAGAAATGTATGATGATCTGGTGGAAAGTTCCAAGGAACTGTTCTTAGAGTATAAGAATCTATCCAAGGCTCACACAGAAATGTGTAACAAATATGAGTCTCTTGAGATAGAACATATTATGCTCAAGGAAAAGGTCCTTGAGACTGAAAACCATAGTTCACAAGCTGTGTCTGAAGAAAATAAAAAACTTCAGAAACAGATTGTAGAACTGACAAATGACTTTGCCAAGTTTGTCAAAGGAACTAAAAATTTAAACATAATGCTTGGAAATCAAAGACATTCCTCTGACAAAAGTGGACTAGGTTTTTTTTATCACAACATGTCTGAACCTCCTACTGTCTTAAATTTTTCTAAAAGCAAAAAGAAGGTTACTGGGTGTTCTCACTGTGGTAAGCCTGGACACAATGTGATTCAGTGCAAGCACAAGAGAAAAGCAAGACCCAAAGCTAACAAAACAGGACCCAAAAGAACTTGGGTACCTAAAAACTTGATCATTCTTGTTGCAGATGTGTTTAACAGGACAAAGGAGAGCCCACAAATGGTACCTGGACAGTGGGTGCTCGCGACACATGACAGGAGAAAGGTCTTTGTTCCAAAACCTTAGACCTAAGGAAGGAGGAGTGGTCACCTTTGGTGGAAATCAGCAAGGGAAGATCACTGGTATAGGGACTATAGGTGTAATTCCTTCATCCCTCATTAAAAATAATCTTCTTGTGGAAGGACTACAACATAATTTACTGAGCATAAGTCAATTATGTGACAGTGGTTATGTAGTATCCTTTACCAAGGAAGGATGCATAGTCAAAGACTCCTCTGATCAAACACTTTTTACTGCTAAGAGACACAACAATGTGTATAAAATTGATCTAGAGGATCTAGCAAGTCAAAATGTAAAATGCTTCATTTCTGTTGAAGATGAAAAAAAGATTTGGCATCAAAGACTTGGGCATGCCAGCTTGAGATTAATCTCAAGATTAGCAAAACACAATCTTGTTAAAGGATTGCCCAAGCTTTCATACAAATCTGACATTTTATGTGATAGTTGTCTGAAAGGGAAACAAACAAGACACTCTTTCAAGAGTAAAGATGTTGTTTCAACTAGCAGACCACTAGAACTTTTACACATTGACTTGTTTGGTCCTATTAGAACAGAAAGTCTTAGTGGAAAGAAATATGGTTTGGTCATTGTTGATGACTATTCTAGATTCTCATGGGTGATATTCCTTAGAAACAAGGATGAGACTTTTAAGAATTTCACAATATTTTGTAAGAAGGTACAGAATGAAAAAGGATTCTGTATTTCTGTCATAAGAAGTGATCATGGTGGGGAGTTTGAGAATGCAAATTTCAAATTGTTCTGTGATGAGAATGGGATCTCACACAATTTCTATGTGGCAAGAACACCTCAACAGAATGAGGTTGTTGAGAGAAAGAACAGAAGTTTGCAAGAGATGGCAAGGACCATGCTCAACTCAAGCAACTTACCAAGAACCTTCTGGGCAGAAGTTGTTAGCACAGCTTGTTACCTTCAAAACAGAATATTGGTAAGACCAATTCTGAAAAAGACTCCATATGAATTGTGGAAAGGAAGAAAACCCAACATATCATATTTCCACACCTTTGGATGTGAGTGTTTTATACTTAACGCCAAAGATGATCTTGGAAAATTTGATGCAAAGTCTGATAATGGATTTTTCATTGGATATTCTGAAACATCTAAAGCATATAAAGTGTATAACTCTAGAACTTTAACTGTTGAAGAAACCATTCATGTAAAATTCAATGATAACAATAAGACTGATAGGGAACTATCAGATCTAGAGGATGATTTTGCAGGTATGAAGCTGAATGATCACAACATCTTCAAGGATGAGCAACTGTCTGAAGTTCCTTCTGTTTCTGAACCTCTTCAGACAAATGTTGAGTCTCAGACAGATGTGATACCTCCTCATAAATCTGATTGGAGATACAAGTCACATCATCCTAAAGAGCAAATCATTGGCAGTACTTCAGAAGGAGTTAAGACAAGATCAAAATTCAAAAATTTGAATTCTCTTGCTCTCCTGTCTGAAATTGAGCCAAAGAACATTGATGAAGCTCTGCATGATGAAGGGTGGATCCTAGCCATGCAAGAGGAGCTAAATCAATTTGCTAGGAGTGATGTCTGGACCCTTGTTCCTAAACCCCATGGGAAAACAATTATTGGAACCAAATGGGTGTTCAGAAACAAGCTGTCTGAAGAAGGCAAAGTTATCAGAAATAAGGCAAGGCTAGTAGCTCAAGGATATAACCAGCAAGAAGGTATTGACTTCACTGAAACCTTTTCCCCAGTGGCCAGGTTAGAAGCAATTAGAATTCTTTTATCTTATGCTGTAAATAATGGCATCAAACTATATCAAATGGATGTCAAAAGTGCCTTTAAAACATCAGAGATATATTTCAAACCTATCAAGCTTTCAATAGAAATAGTTCCTTTACCCTTTACTGAGATGAAATCACCATTTCCAATTTTTACTTTGGAAACTATGGTTTTGTCAAGCTCTTTAAAAAGCTTCTGTGTTGAGTCTCAAAAATATCATAAAGAGGTTTATGATGTTTTAAAGACTGAAATTTCTCTAAGTTTTAATGATCAACAAATTCAACTTAAGTTGTTTCTCATAGATACAATTGTCTAATTGTTTATCTATGATTTTCAGCAAGAAGCCTTCTATATAAGACTAGGTGTTGGATCCGTCTGAAGAAGCTGATGCTGTCTGAAGATTATCAACCCGTCTGAAGCATCAAAGCCGTCTGAAAGCTTTTGATGACGTGGCATCTCTTGTCTGAAGCTATGACAATCCTTGTACCTCTGCACGTTTTTCACGCACGTTCTCTGCTACAAACAGCTGGCACCTGTGCAATGCAATTCAAACACGTTCTCTGTCACAACGTGTCCTCTGCTACGCAGCAATTGCAGCAGCAACAAAGAGCACCTTTTTGGCAGGAGCAAACCTTGTAAAAGTGTCAGAATTTGTCAGGGAATATCAGAATATGTCAGAGAATATTCTGTACTGCAGCAGCTGTCTCACAACGGCTAGCATGGATTTCACAAGCATGAGTGTCTTCAATGGGCCAATCATTTGGTTATAAATACCCCCCTCATTTGAAGACCTGAAAGAGAGAGAAGTATAGAAAAAGAACAGAAACTCTGCAAGTTTTTCGCTGCAACACTCTGATAGAATTTATCATCTTTGTACACACAAATTATTTTATTCTGAGTATACCTCAGTAATTTCTGTACAATCTGTAACTGTTTAAGTCTCAAAACTGATATAGTTTGTGAGCTTAAGCATTTCTCTCATTTGTATTTGCTTTTGAGCCTGGAGAGGCTTGTCTGAAAAAGAATACTTGTGTTGTTGAGCCTGGAGAGGCTTGTCTGAAAAAGAATACTTGGTTGTAGAGCCTGAAGAGGCTTGATAGAAAAGAATACTTGTAATCTTGCAAGATTAAGAGAAAATCCAAGTGCTAGTTGGCATTGGGACTGGACGTAGCTCACAAGTGGTAGTGAGTGAACCAGGATAAATTCTATGGCTAAGTTTCTCTTTCCCTTATCTTTGTCATTTCAGTTTTAAGCTAATCAAGGGGACTGAATATTTAATCTAATATCTTAAAAAGGAAGAAACTTCTTTTAGAACCATTTAAGGCCGTCTGAAACCAACTTCAGACAGCTATCTGAAAAACTTCAGACAGCCCTCTAGCAACCTGTCTGAAAGTCTGTTTTGTAAATCTATTTTCGAAAAGCTTCTTAAAATATTTAGAAACACTATTCAACCCCCCTTCTAGTGTTTCCCTGTGTTCCTACATTCTGTTCATTGGTCATGTGGTTTGTACAGCCGCTGTCTATTAACCATGCATCACTTGAACTGTTGCTTGTAGCAAAGCATGTTGCAACAAAAAGTTGCTCATCTTCTTGTTCCTCCGTGATCACCTTAGCCTCCTCCGATTTAGACTTTCAGATTAGTTCTACATGTCCCATATTGCCACATTTTTTGCACTTGACATCTGGCCTCCACCAACATCTTCTTTGAGGATGGTTTGTCTTTTTGCAATGAGGACAAGGAGGGAAAATCTCACCCTATTGCTTGTTGGAACTTTCTGGTTTTTTGTTCTTCCATTTGTTGTCTTTCTTGTCTTTCACACTTCTTGAATTTTGTGCTTTCATATGAAAAGCACCTGGTACCCCCCTCTTCTTGTCTCATCATTCTTCTCTGCTCCTGTGCTTGTAAAGCATTTATTAATTCTCCCAAGGTGATGGTTGAGAGGTCTTTTGACTCCTCCAATGCTGATATTTTTTATTCATACTTGTCAGGCACAGTGACAAGAATTTTCTGCACTATTCTTTCCTCAGGAAAGTCTTTACTAAGAAGTCGCACTTTATTTGCTATGCTTAACAACCTGTCAGCATACCTTTTGATGGTTTCTGTCTCCTTCATGCTCTGCATCTCGAATTCTCTGCCCAAATTGAGCACTTGCATGCCTTTGGTTCTTTCGCAACCTTGATATTCTGATTTGAGATAATCCCAAATGTCTTTGGCAGACTTCAAATTCTTAATTCGTGTAAATATAATTTTTGACACAGCAGAAAAAAGGCAATTTTTAGCCTTAGCCTTTTTTGTCTTCTTCTCTTTGTAATTCTTCATTTGAGCCACCGTAGGATTTGTAGGTAGTTCAAAAAGATCATAGTCTTCTTCTACTGCCTCCCAAAGATCCAACGCTTCAAGATGAGTAGTCATTCTTGCAGCCCATAACTCGTACTCCTCACCATCAAATACTGGTGGTGGTATTGTGTGTGATATGTCTCCTTCCATAATGATTTCTCTCACCTCACAGGTCCCTCAAGATGAAAAGCTCTGATACCAATTTGTTGATATTAGAGCAGAAAAAATAAGATAAGAACAAAGATGTTTAGCAGAGAATGCACATAGTTGTTATTCATTAGCTCCTTAAATAGAGTTAGAGTTAAAACTGAAAAAAATACATCCCTTATTTTTAGGCAATACTAACAATATTCTAATTTGATAAAAACATAACTGAAAGATCCTGAAGTCTAGGTTCTAAATAACAGAAATTTAAACTTCTAGAAATTAGATAAGACATTCAAATTCAAATAGCAGCTGTTATAGGCACACTTCTAACAAGGACAAATAAAAATTCTCAAAGATTCTGATCTACAAACTGGCTCACTTGGCATATACTATAAGTTTAGACTTGCCAAAGATTTGATTGAGGTTTTCCATTATAAATACCTGCATGCTCACTGGGTTGTTCATATACAAGTGTGCAACTCAACATTTGCCAACTTTGCTTCCACTAATGATGATCCACATTAGACTTATTTTGCTCTTATGTTTCTTACTACGTCATTTTCACGGCATCCTATACAACAATAACACAGATACAGATGCCCTTGTTTCATTCAGATCCCAAGTCACTGACCCAAACAATGCTCTGTCTGGATGGTTAACAGATTCCAATCACTGCACCTGGTATGGTGTCACCCGCTCCAAACTTGGAAATAGAGTCCAATCTATCAACCTATCACGACTTGGCCTCTCTGGTAAACTACCCTCTCAACTCTCCAACCTCACTCAGGACCGGCCCAATATGTAGTGAGGCCTCAAGCAAACCTTTATTTTGAGGTCTTTTTAAATACATGAGGTGAAAGAAATGAGTTTAAAAGTTAAAATTCATTTAGCAAGGATTGAATCATCAACCCTTAGGAGGAAAATCAATTTCTAAACCAATGAACTAGGCCTAATTACTAACAATTGGGGGCCTAAAGCAAGGGCTTCCCTTAGGCCGGCCCTGACCTCACTTACCTTCATTCACTTGACCTTTCCAAGAAAAAATTTCATGGCCAAATTTCCCCACAGTTTGGCCATCTCTCACTTCTTAATCTCATTAAATTAGCTTTCAACAATCTCAGTGGCACACTTCCAAAACAATTGGGCAATTTGCATAGTCTACAGAGTTTAGACTTGTCTGTCAATAATATCACAGGTGAAATCCCTCCAACATTTGGCAATCTCTTGTCTCTTAAGTATATTGCCTTGGCAAGGAACAAGTTGATGGGTGAGATTCCAAGTGAATTAGGTAATCTACGCAATCTTTCCCAACTTCAACTTTTAGAGAATTATTTCACTGGTGAGTTTCCCACTTCTATCTTCAACATCCCTTCCTTAGTCTTCTTATCAGTGACAAAGAACAATATATCAGGCAAGTTTAGGGATGGCAATTGGACCCAGATCCAGTGGGTACCCGCAAAAATTACCCACAATGGGTAGGGTAATTACCCACCAAATGGGTCTGGGTCCGGGTATGGGTAATTACCCACACTTTTTAATGGGTACGAGTACGATGGTACCCTACTCTACCCATACCCGCACTTATATAATATATATAGTTAATGTAATTTATATACATATGATTAATTTAATATATATATATATATATTTATATTATTAATTATTTTTTCCAAAAAAATTAATATTAATATATATTATAGTAAAAAAACATTAATATATATCACTAATTGAATTAATTTAAATGTTATAATTTTGAATATGTTATAATTTTGTCCTAAACAATAAAATAGCAAAACATGAACTAATTTTCATTTCCCTCCCTTCCATTGTTTTAATCTCTCATCTAATTTCACATACCATAGTTATTTTATAGGTTGAACTTGGATGATCTATAGATTATTTTTCATTTATTTTTTAATTAATTTTCATTTTGTAATCAATTTATTATTTTTATAGTTAACAAAAGTGCGGGTAATGGATATGGGTACGGGTACTTGAGTACCCAGCGGGTAAGGGCACAGGTACTAGAATCACTACCCGGCGCGCGGGACGGGTACTATAGTATCCTACCCAAACCCAACCCATTGCACTTCCAAATTTAAGCACACCTGCTCTAGCAACCAATAGGTTTGAAGGGGTCATTCCTAGTTCCATATCCAATGCCTCAAACCTTCAAAAAATTGATCTTGCTAACAATAATTTCCATGGCTCCATACCTCTGTTCAACAACTTGAAAAATCTTACTCACCTTATTCTTGGTAATAATTATCTCTCTTCTACAAAGTCATTGAATTATAAGTTCTTTGATTCCCTTAGAAACTCCACTCAGTTACAAATTCTCATGATCAATGATAACAATTTGACTGGGGATCTTCCAAGTTCTGTTGGCAATCTGTCTAGCAATCTCCAACAGTTCTATGTTGCTGATAATTGGCTAACTGGCAACATTCCACAAGGGATGAAGAAATTTCAAGATCTCATATCCTTCTCTTTTGAAAGTAACTATTTCACTGGAGAATTACCACCAGAATTAGGAACTCTAAATAAGCTGGAGCAGCTTTGAATATACAAAAATAGATTGTCTGGGGAAATTCCAGACATTTTTGGCAATTTAACAAATTTGTATAGTCTTGCAATTGGATATAACCAGTTCTCAGGTAGAATTCACACAAGTATTGGACATTGCAAGAGATTGAGTTTACTTCACCTGGGAATGAATAAGTTTAGTGGGACCATACCACAGGAGATTTTTCAGCTTTCTAGCTTAACAACCTTGTACTTAACAGGAAACTCTCTGCATGGTTCACTTCCTCCTGGTGTCAACAACATGGAACAGCTTGAGACCATGGATATTTCCGGCAACCAGCTGTCAGGGTACATTCCTAAGGAAATAGATGGTTGTCCTAGCTTGAAGACACTTGTGGTGGCAAGAAACAAATTCAGTGGCTCAATCCCAAAGAGTCTAGGGGATTTAGCATCCCTTGAGACTTTGGACCTATTATCAAACAACCTCACTGGCCCAATTCCTGAAAGTTTAGAAAAGCTTCAGTATATGGTGATGTTAAATTTGTCTTTCAACCATTTGGAAGAGGTGGTTCCTATGAAAGGTGTTTTTATGAACCTTAGCCGGGTTGATCTCAGAGGTAATAGCAAATTGTGGCCTTAACAATGAAATTGTGCAAAAGGTGGGAGTCTCCCTCTGTGTTGTTGCTAAGAAAAAGAGAAATATTTTACTTCCTATCATATTAGCAATTACAGTTGCTATCGCTTTGTTCATTTCAATCCTCTACCCAATGTGGGTTCTGATGTCTCGAAAGAAGGGACACAAGCACGGGAAAACAAGTTTTTCATCTGCTCCTCTTAAGGGGTTGCCTCAAAATAGTATGGTGATATTCAGTTTGCAACAAATAATTTTGCAGCTGAAAACTTGATAGGAAAAAGAGGCTTTGGCTCTGTTTATAAGGGTGTGTTTAGCATGAGCACTGGTAAAACCACCATCCTTGCTATCAAAGTCTTGGACATGCAACAAAGCAAAGCTTCTCAAAGTTTCAATGCTGAATGTGAAGCTTTAAGAAATATTAGGCATCTGAACCTAGCGAAGGTTATCACTTCTTGCTCCAGCATTGATTATAAAGGAGATGACCAGAGCCGGCCCAATCCCCAAGCCGGTGAAGCAACCGCTTTAGGCCCCCAAAAAATATCCTTATTTTAGGCCTCCAGAAAAATATTTGTTGCCAATTTTTGGTAATATTATTTGGAACTTTAATTATTTCAACCGCTTTATTATATATTATTTGGAACTTTAATTTTTGGTAATGTGTTAAGGAATTAAAAATAGAAAAATTTTATTAAAATGTGTAACATTTAGAGTGTGTTTGATAAGTCATTTTAGCTAGTTGAAAGCTGAAATTAGTAGTTGAAACTATTTCAGTTGTGTTGTGTTGTGTTTGGTATGATAGTTTTTTTTGGTAGCTACTAACTTTTCTGAAAAAGGTACTTGAGATAGATTTTTTTAAAAAAGCTTCAATTTTCAGTTACTAGCTGAAAATTAATTATACGTTTATTCTTCAACCACTCTCACTTATCATTATTTAACAATTAATGATGTCCTCATATGTAATTTTACCATTTTTAGTTAGTTTTACCAAACACATTCAATCAATCAGCTAGCTTTTCGGGCTAACTTTAAGCTTTAAGCTAGCTTTTCAGTTTTCAGCTAACTTTAAGCTTTCAGCTAATTTAACCAAACACACTCTCAATGTTAAAGATATAATCAATACCGTAATTTTCAATAAAAACTTACTGTTTATGAATTCTTAACCAGTGCACACTCGTTAGGACTCTTAATTTTTAATTCAATGTGAAAAACCAACCAATATATAAAGCATGTTTGGTTTAACGTTGAAACGTGATAAACTCACGTTTCAAACGCTAGAAATGATTTCCTTAAAAAATTCAAACTTAGAGTTTAATTAATTTAATCGCCAAACCAAACGTATATATAGTTTTGTCATGGACACTAGTGCACCTCTCACTGTCCAATGCCACGCAACGCATATTTGATGCATTAAGCTCAAGGTGGTTGGTCTGTCCAACATTAGCGAATAGGGTGTGGGGAAGAACTAGTCAACGACGGGATGATCACGATTCTAATAAAAGTGAAAGACGGATATCAAAGTCAGAGACTATCCCTTTATTTATTTTGATAGAAACTGTGAAGAGAGAAAGAGAAGAGAAGAGAGTGAGATAGGGGAGAGATTACACAAACCACCGGGTTTGGTTTAGAGGGGGAGAGAGATGGGGCATAACACAGGCGGTAGGTCCCTCAAAAAATATAATCTCCCCTAACAAGGGGAGAAATAGGGGTGATAAGGGGTTGCTATTTGAAAAGTCTATTATACCCCTGTCTTTGTTTAGTCATCAGGTCCTACTTTCCCCAATGAAATCGATTTCACTTGTCTAGTTATGAAAAAAAATTCGATTTCATTGCTCTGATGGTTAATAAATCGATCGAATATTCCGCTGTTGATCACCATTAATGCTCTTTTAATTCAACCGCGCGTGACTCGTAGATTTGACCAAATACTAGTACTAGTAATAATCAGGACAGAGCAGCTATCAACAACAGAAGGTTTGGATCACTAAGATTAAATGATTTCAGTTTTTTGGCTTATCATTTCAGCTCAGCTAGCTGAAAGTTGAAAATAGTAGCTTAAATCATCTCAGCAGCGTTTGAGAAGGTAGTTTTTTTGGGACAAGTTTTTCTTAAAAAGCTACTTGGGGTAGCTTTTTTATAAAAGCTCTAATTTCAACTACTAGCTAAAAGTTAATTACAAGTTTAGCCCTCAACCATACTCACTTATCATTATTTAATAATTAATGTTGTCCTTAAATGTCATTTTATCATTTTCAGCTAATTTTACCAAACACATTTAATGGTTTTTCAGTTTTCAGCTAGCTTTAAGCTTTTAACTAGTTTTTCATCTAGTTTTACCAAACACACTATAATTTTAACTTTTAATTAATTGATATGACTTACCCAACACTCTAAATCGACATTCTTGTGAACTTTACTGTCAAAGCTAACGTACATACATTGTGATTTTTCTTTTTGTGAAGCTAGATGTTACATGTTAGATTAAGAGTATGTTTGGGTGGAACTTTTACAAAAGTACTTCTAGGTGAAAAAAATAGCATGAATCAAAGAGGTCAAATAGATTTAATTTCTCCATAAGTTAAAATTAGTCTTTATAGACCATCTCCTCCAAAAGCTCTCTCATTTAACTTCTCTAAAAGTAATTAATTTTAACTTATGGAGAAGTTAAATGCATTTGACATCTTTTATTTAAGCTATTTTTTTCACCTAAAAGTACTTCTGCAGAAGTTCCGCCCAAACATGCTCTAAATAAGTACTAGTACTACTATAAAACTAAATGAAACTAAATGAGTTGAATGTTATTACACTTTTAGGTTGAAAAGGTCAAAAGATCGAACGACTTATAAGGTAAATTATATTTTATTGTTGAAAATTTTATTTTTACTTAATTATAATTATTTGATTAAATATGGATATTTTGTAAAGTTCAATTATACAAAATATAAAAAAAAATAGACATTGATGAATCATTAGTAGAAAAAGACTTCACTATTAAATTAGAGTAAACCCTCATTTTGATATCGGAAAGATTTGAGATTTGTTATATTAGACTAATATTATTAGTCCGAGCAAAAAGGAAAAATGCATTTTATTCATCCCTAAAAAGATGAAAAGTCATTTAATTTAGTCATTTTCAAAGACTAAATACGTTTAAAACAAAGTTTTTAAGGACTAAATGGAATGACTTTTCATCTTTCAAGAATTAAATTAAATAACTTTTCATCTTTCAGGGATGAAAAATGAAATTTCCATCTTTCAGGTACTAATATAACTGACTCTAAATTTTTCAGGGACCATAATAAGGGTTTTGTCATAAAATTAAGTAGGCCTAGCAGTTCAAATTAATAGTCCATCAAAGGTTTTCCTCAAGAATTAACGAATGCAATAAATATTTTTAATTTTATAAAAGTATTGTTTAATTTTTTATTGAAAAATGCTAATGAATGCTTTTAAGAAACTTGTTAAGAAATTAAAATTAGAAAATTTTTATTGGACTGTACAACATTTATCTATTATAAATGCAATCAATATTCCAATAAAGATATATTATACTACATATCCTTGTGCCTTCTTATACATTAATTTCTCTACCATTTTAGTTGACCACCACTAATAACTATTATATATGAAATTTACTAAATGGACTATTATTTTGAATTGAAGGGGTAATAAACACTAAAAGAGCGCACAAGATAATAGTTCGACCAAAATATAAGACAATAAGTAAATCAATATATATATATATATATATATATATTCCCTCCATTTCAATTTATTTGTTCCTTTAGCAAAAAATTCTCTTTTCATTTTGGTTGTCTTTCTCTAATATAGCATTAATTCTTCTTTTTCATTTTTACCCCAAATAATTTTTATGGAAAAAAATTGTTATGAGTTGAGAGAATTATTAAATATATTAAATATTAGTTCTCAATTGATAGACTTTTTGATTCGGTGTAAAAAATTGATTAAAAAAATAATTTTTTAAATTGTTTAAAAAAATTAATTTTATTTCAGATGTTCTTATATAATCATAAATAAATTTTCGTTTGCCTACAATCATAAAAAAGCATTTTGTTTGCCACAATAAATGTTTTCACATTGTTAAAATGTTTTCTCTCTCTTTTATTTTAACTACTTTTTTCAAAAAGCAACCCTGAGTTGCTTATTAAAAAAAGCAGAAAATTGATTATCTTCTGATTCTGCTTCTTAAAAAAAGTTTAGACAAACATCTTAAAAATTCATATAAGTGATTTTTTTAAAAAAAAATAAGTGATTATTTTAAGAAATAATGGGCCAGTTTGTTTGTGCTTAAAAAAGTACTTTTTAAAATTGTTTAAAAAAATTAATTTTATTTTAGAGATTTTTATATAATCAGAAAGAAATTTTCGTTTGGCAACAATCATAAAAAAGTACTTTGTTTGCCGCAATAAATGTTTTTACATTGTTAAATAAATGTTTTCACATTGTTAAAATGTTTTCTTTCTCTTCTATTTTAACTGCTTTTTTCAAGAAGCAACTCTGACTTGCTTCTTAAAAAAAGCAGAAAACTGATTATTTTCTGATTCTGCTTCTTGAAAAAAGTTTAAACAAACATCTTAAAAATTCATATAAGTGATTTTTTTAAAAAAGAAGTGATTCTTTTAAGAAATAATTTTAAACAAACAAGCTCAATTTTAAACAAATGGGCTCAATGAAAATTCCTGCATGCTGGAGAGGTGGTTACATTTTGTTATTCACATACACCATTTAATTAATTTACCGATCGCTGTGTAATTTTAAAGGAAGAGTGGGAAGTAATGACAATTTTATAAACTGCAAGAACAGGTGATCTCACCACTAAATGATTGATATATTACATATTGTTGCGCTGAAAGTAGATGTTACATATATTATTCTAATTAATACTGCCAAATATATATAAAAATTATTTGTATCACTCTCCTAAGAAATCATATATAGTACGCAATGAAATTAGATACGCTAACATCTCCAATTGAGTCACGGATATCAGTTCAGACTTCAAGTGGAGTGGTTATTTCTCCCTTCATGGATATCCTCCACCACCAGGATAATTTCCATAAGTAGGCGGCATTTTAGAAGGTTCTTGGAAAAGTTTACGCCCTGCACCCATTAAAAAGTGAATGAATAAATGAAACAAAGAAAAGAAAAAGTAAATGATAAAAAACATGGTTAGAAATCATCAATCCCAGGTTCCAAATTGGGAATATACAGTTGAGAAATCAAGCCGTGAATATGCATGCATATATATGGTTGAGTATATATATGATTCTCAATAATGTAAAGTTGATTTTATAACATCAACATACCAAATTGAATATTGGGTTGAGCAGCACTACCCATGACAGAGGACAGGAGAAATAAAAGTATTGCTAAAAAGGTGGCAAATGACATCAATTTGGAGGCACTGAGACTGAAGAGAGCCATTTCTAACAAATTAAAATTCTATAGAGAAATGTAATTGCAATTAAGTTTGAGGATGCATGGGAATTATATGACTTGAAGAATAGGTATTTATAGATTAGATGCATATGGATAGTAGTATATGTTTTAGAAGCAAGCATGATCATCCCGTCGCTGACTAATTCTTCCCCACACCCTATTGGCTAATGTTGGCCAACAACCTTGAGCTCAATGGATCAAATATGCATGGCATTGGACAGTGGTGTCCATGCATGCATGACAAAACTATTGGTTGGTTTGTCACATTGAATTAAAAAGTTTCAACTGCTCATTTAATTCATCAACCTCTTGGAAAGGGCAATGACTCATATATAGATTTGACCAAATAATAATCAAGACAGACCCAGCTAGGCAGCAGCTAGCTACCTGTAACAGACGGTTGGATCATTAGTGCACAAAGATTAAATCACTGTCAAACCAAACTTTATTTTGAACTTTACAGTCAAAGCAAAGCAACACGTATATATACATTGTGATTTGTACTTTTGTGAATCTAGATGTTACAATATGAGTTGAATTTTATTTAAGTGGAAAAGGTCAATAGAACAAATAACAATTACTTTTAAATTAACTAGCATACTACCCGGGCATTCGCATAGATGACGTTGAGTTGCAGATGATGTTCATTATTTTTTACATATATTACTAAATTCTTATAAATAAAATTAACTTATTATATAATCATATACATCAATTAGTAGAATATGAAGAATATATTATTATCATATTTATAGAAAATAGTAACCAATATATTATTAATATAATTATAAATTTAAAATGTATTTAGATTTGAAATCCCACAACCCAATCACTTTAAACCTA
Organism: Sesbania bispinosa; assembly: GCA_026901365.1. Classification (NCBI taxonomy): domain Eukaryota; kingdom Viridiplantae; phylum Streptophyta; class Magnoliopsida; order Fabales; family Fabaceae; genus Sesbania; species Sesbania bispinosa. Next base: position 29,055 of record QLOH01000976.1, read on the forward strand.
TATAAAGTGTATGGAAAATTTCTCGTTGGGAGAGCTAGCCCTATCAAGATATCAATGTTAGCAAGAATGTTTCCCGTGGAGGGTACATGTGGTTCATAAAAAAATCACTTGACTGAAGTAAGAATAAAAAAAACTAAAAAAAGCAAGTGAAAAAACATGAAAAGTGTATATCGGGGTAACATTCTAATATAGAGTTAATAGAAGTAAATAGATAAATAGACTAGATGAGATAATAAGTAAAAAACATTAAGGGATAAAATAGAGAGATAAATAATATATTGGAAAAAAACGCATTAAATTTAATGTAAATCAACACATTTATTGTATTTCTTAATGTGTGTTTTTTTGTAATGAAACATAAATAGTAATGAATAATGAGATAAACTATTTTAATATAATAATAATATATAATAAATAAAATTAAAGTTTGATAAAAAAAAGAAGAAAAATGCAGGAGTATTGCGGATAATCGTGGTTCATAAAAAATAATCACTCTACTAGAACAAAAAAAAGCAAGCAAGAAAACTTGACATGTATACTGGGGAAACAATTTTATGATAGAGAGTAAATTGATAAATATAGTAAATAAGAGAGATAATAAGTGAAAACATTAATGGTTAAAATAGAGAGTTAATTATATATTGAAAAACACTTTAAATTTAATGAAACACATAAATAAGAAAGAATAAGAAGAGAAAATATTTTAACACTATCTTCCGTGGAGGATACCCATGGTTCATAAAAATTAACCACTTTATTGAAGTGAGAATAAAAAGACTAAAAACACAAGTGAGAAAATATGACACGTTTACTGGAGGAAAAATTTTAAGATAAAGAATAAATTGATAAATAGAATAGATAAAAGAAATAATGAGTGAAAATATTAATGAAACAAAATAGAGAGATAGATGATATATTGAGAGAAAATTATTTAAATTTAATGTAAATTAATTAATATATTTATTATATTTTTTTAATCTAGATATTTTTATGTAATATATAAAATATATAAGGAGGAACAAATCATGAGAGAAAATATTTTAATATAATAATAAAAATAAAAAAAAAAAAAAAAGTGTGACAAAAAGAAGACAAAAAAATGGAAATAAAATACTGAATAAAATAAAGTGATTATCTATCAACTCGCTTATTGAATTTCTTAATATTTGTATGTAATGAAACAAATAATCAGTAACGAAGAATGAGACGGACCGTTTTAATATTATAATAATAATAATAATAATAATAATAATAATAATAATAATAATAATAAAAAATTAAATTGTGAATAAAAAAGAAAAGAAAAACAACAGTATGATGATGACTACTTCCCGTGGAGGACACCCATGGTTCATAAAAAAAATCATTTTTATAATAAAATATATCAATAAAAATGATTAAGGAGAGAAAATGTTTTAATATAATGATAATTAAAACAAATGAAAGTGTTATAAAGAAATAAGAAATAAAAATAAAAAAAGCAAAAGCAAAAGCAAATTTGCTTCCCGTAGAGGATACTTGTGGTTCATAAATAAAATCACTTTATTAAAATGAGAATAAAAAAAACTAAAAAAGCGCACATAAGAAAACATGACAAGTGTAGTGTGGGAACAAATTTAGTATAGAGTAAAAAAATAAATAGAATAGATACTAAAAGAGATAAGAAGTGAATAAATACATTAATGAATAAAATAGAGAGTAAATAGTATGTTGAAAAAACACATTAAATTTAATGTAAATTAATACATTTATTAAATTTTTTAATATTTTTTTATGTAATGAAACATATAAACATAAATGGATATTGAAAGAAACTATTTTAATATAATAATAATAATAATAATAATAAAGAAAATTAAAGTGTGACTAAAAAAATGACAAAGCAAGAGTGTCTCCCATGAAAAATACATGCGGTACATAAAAAAAATCTCTTTACAGAAATGATAATAAAAAACTAAAAACCCTAAAGTGAGAAAAAAAAAGTGACACGTGTATTGAGAAAACAATTTTAAGATATGGAGTAAATAGTTAAATAGAATATATAAGAGATATAATAAGTAAAAACATTAATGAACAAAATAGAAAGATATGAATAATGAAAAATTTGTTTTAATATAACAATACAAAAGGGGGAAAAAGGAAACGGTAAAGATGCAATACCACTCAATGTAACATTCAGGACATTTTTTTCTCTGATCGCAACTTTTATGACAATGTTTGCCACAAAAATGTCTTGCCAGTCCCACCATGACCGTACACAAAGAATAATTAAGCCTCCTGCATTTTCATTTACAGCTGTAATAATTTCATTGTAAACAACCCGCTGGTTTGGGTTCAATAGGTGAACATGTTCGTTGTGCAATCTACTCATCTCTGCGTCATCAGAGTTGAATTCATTCATGATCAAGGCATTTCCAATGATACTTGTGGAGTTCAAATCAACAAATGGCATATCATCGTAATCCTTTAGTGATTTCCCATTCAACAATAGCATCCGCTCAACTTCAATTAAACACGTATTCTCAAGGTCTTTGGCTGACATTGGTGTCCAACAAAAAAATCAACCAATTGAATATAAAAGATAGAATTAAGCAACTAAAATGATTGAAGAAACACCCACCAATCAGCTCATGCCTTCACAGCCTACTCACGTATGATGCACACATATGAGACCTCGCATGAATAGTGGAAAGGCGTCCCAAAAATTAGGCTGGCCCCCTACGAAATGCATAACCGTGAAAATGGACAGCTCCTTAGGAATGAATGGAATATCCAGCGTAGAAATAAAATAGCATTTTAAGGGGATGGCCAATAGAGACTCAAGATGAACATTGAAAAGTAAACTTGCAACTTACGATGCGTTAGATATAATATATTGGAAAATACCCACACCCACATGCAGACAGATGATATATTGAAAAAGTGAAAAAAATTAACATCTTAAATAACAAAAGAATTTAAAAAAGTAATGACTCTTGTAATGAAACATATTTATAGAAATGGGTAATGAGAGAAAATATTTGTATATAATAAAATTAAAAAAAGAAAATGAATGTATGATAAAAAAAGAAAAAAACGACAGGAAATGACTACCTCCTGTGGAAGATACATGGCCTTCATAAAAAAAATCATTTTACTGAAATTGAGAATCAGTGACACGTGTATTGGGAGAAAAGTTTTAGGATAGAGAATAAACAGATAAATAGAATATATAAGAGATAATAAATAAATGAAAACATTAATGAATAAAATAGAGAGATAAATTATGTAATACAAAAAAAAGTATGAATGAATAATGAGATAAACTATTTTAATATAATAATAAAAAAAGAAAATTAAAGTGTGGTAAAAGGGGAGGAAAGAAAACGATTAGTAAGAGTACAACTGCCCCTGTGGAGGATACTCGTGATTTATAAAAACAACACTCTTGTAATTAAACATATTAATAGGAACGAATAATGAGAAGAAATATTTTAATATAAGAATGATAAAAAAGAAAACGAATGTGTGATAAGAAAGCAAAAAAAGAAAACAGTAGAAGGAGGAATGTGTCCCGTGGAGTATATACATGTGGTTTATAAAAAAATCACTTTATTAAAATGATAGTGAAAAAACTAAAAGAATGTAGGGATGACAATGGGTACCCTCTGGGCAGGGTACCACAGTGCCCGTCTCCATACCTGCGTTTTTAAAAAAAGCTCGTACCCGCCCCCGTACCTGCATGGGTAGCAATTTTAGTGCCTGTCCCCATACCCGCTGGGCACCTATATGCCCGTACCGCGCTCGTTACCCGCACTTTTATTAGGCAAAAAATTAACAACTCACAAAAAAAATATTAATGTAAGAAAACTATATCTCAATTGAAAAATTACTCGAAGATCGTCAAAACAAAATTTTAAAATATCAGTGACATAATAATTTAATTAAATTGAAACACAACACGTTAATATTCTAAAACACAACACGTGATCTAATGTTCAAAATTTTAATTAAATATTATAATATACTTCCTGTCACACTATTTTATAAACTTGGATATCTTGTGTTAGAATTCTCCAAGATCTGTAGAAAATGATTATTAACACTAATTAGTTATATATTATAAAGTAAAAAAAACACAAATAGATAGTTTTAAAAATATATTTTTAATTTATAATATATTATGTATATCAATTTTAAAAATATGTATATATATTAGATATTTTAACAAAATAAATATATCCGTATATATAATTATATATGGTATTATTTCTTAAATAATTATATATATAAGTGTGGGTATGGGGCGGGCTGGGCATCATAGTGCCCATACCCGCGCCCGTCCCCATGAAGAAATGCGGGCTATTGCCCGTACCCACGTCCATACCCATTTTACGGGTTTTTACCCTGCCCATTGCAGGTAATTTTTGCTGGTACCCATAGGGATTGGGCTCAATTGTCATCTCTAAAAGAATGTAAGTGAGAAAACATGACACATGGGTAACAATTTTAATATAGATTGAATAGATAAGAGAGATAATAGATTAAATTATTAATGAATAAAATAATGAGATAAATGATATGTTGAAAAAGTGAAAAAAAAATTAACATCTTAAATAATAAAATAATTTAAAGAGTAAGAAAAAAAAGCTTTTGTTGGAGAGACAAATTTAAGAAGGAAAAAAAGAAAGAAAAGGGAACTGTTGTTCCCGAGCTTTTAAAAAAAATTATATAGAATAGATAAGAGAGATAATAAATAAATGAAAACATTAATGAATAAAATAGAAAGATAAATTACGTAATGATACAAAAAAGTATGAATGAATAATGAGATAAACTGTTTTAATATAATAATAAAAAAATTAAAAGGTGGTAAGGGGGGAAGAAAACGGTCAGTAAAAGCACAACTGCCCCTGTGGATGATACTCGTGATTTATAAAAACAACATTCTTGTAATTAAACATATTAATAGGAACGAATAATGAGAGGAAATATTTTAATATAAGAATGATAAAAAAAAGAAAACGAATATGTGATAAGAAACTAAAAAAAGAAAGAAAACGGTAGAAGGAGGAATGTGTCCCGTGGTCTATATTCATGTGGTTTATAAAAAATCACTTTATTAAAATGATAATGAAAAAACTAAAAGAATGTAATTGAGAAAACATGACACATGAGAAACAATTTTAATATAGATTGAATAGATAAGAGAGATAATAGATTAAATTATTAATGAATAAAATAATGAGATAAATGATATGGTGAAAAAGTGAAAAAAATTAACATCTTAAATAATAAAAGAATTTAAAGAGTAAGAAAAAAAAGCTTTTGTTGGAAAGACAAATTTAAAAAGGAGAAAAAAGAAAGAAAAGGGAACGATTGTTCCCGTGTTTTTGAAAAAATTTAAATAGAATAGATAAGAGAGATAATAAATAAATGAAAACATTAATGAATAAAATAGAGAGATAAATTATGTAATGATACAAAAAAGTATGAATGAATAATGATATAAATTGTTTTAATATAAGAATAAAAAATAATTAAAGTGTGGTAAAAGAGTATGACACATGGGTAATAATTTTAATAAAGATTGAATAAATAAGAGAGATAATAGATTAAATTATAAATGAATAAAATAATGAGATAAATGATATGTCGAAAAAGTAAAAAAAATTAAAATAGAAAGATAAATTACGTAATGATACAAAAAAGTATGAATGAATAATGAGATAAACTGTTTTAATATAAAAACTAAATACACACTATAATTTTTCTCTTCAAGATTCTCTCCAAGATTCCTTTGTGAATTCTGTGAGTCTGTCTGGTGCAGCTCCAAAGAAGATGGAGACCCATGATCGATCTTCACAGGAAAAGGATCTGGTAGCTCGCAACACTAAGAAGATCAAAGTTTCATCAGCTGCTCCCCCCGTTCCAAGACCATGCACAGAATTTGCAAGACTCAAAGGAGGTGACTCTGGTACCTGTGGAAGAAAAGGAAGTTAGGTCCTACAAAGAATCCCTACTGCAGCAATCAATTATGAATTATGAGCCCTTGTTTGAAGTAGATGACATTAACTTTCCCTTTGAGGATTCCAATGAGGAGGAGAACAGAGTCATCAGGGAGGTCAACCCCTATCCTATGGACCTTTGCCCCCGTGTGTCGATCCTGGAGGAGGAATATTGGAAGTGGTGTAGACCTTGGCAGAACACCCTTGTGATCCAAGTCTTGGGAAAAAGAGTTTCTTTGAGATTCCTGGAGTCACGTTTGAAGAGAAATTGGGCATGTAAGAATCCTGTAAATTTTATTGATATCTCACAAGATTATGTTTTGGTGATTTTTACAGATAAGGAAGACTATAAACATGTCCTTTTTGATGGGCCATGGATGGTGCTGGACCACTATCTAATTGTTCAAATTGAAAGAGGCTACAAAAGTGACAAAAATAGCTGTCTGGGTTCGGATTTCAAACCCCCCAATTGAGATTTACAACCAAGAATTTCTATCTAGAGTAGGCAACATTCTGGGTGTAATGCTTAAAGTGGACCAGCTCACTGCTATACATGCTAGAGCAAGATTTACAAGAATTTGCGTGGAAATTGATCTTTCCAAGCCTCTGATTCCACAAGTGGATATTCTGGGTTATGTTTTAAGGGTAGAATATGAGGGTCTCCATCAGATTTGTTTTTCTTGTGGTAAGTATGGTCACAAGCATGATTCTTGCCCGAATCCTCTGACTATACAAAATACTGCGCAGCAGGAAGATACCGATCCTAATCCTCCTCAAGTTTGTGCTCAGAATGAAGATGGGTCTTGTCATTTTAATAAAAGTCAGATTAATAATCAAGAAGAGCCTATGGTTGATCAGGTACAGCCTAACCCTTTTGGCCCTTGGATGCTGGTCAAACGTGTCCAACGAAGGAAATTTGGCAGAACCTTATCTAAAGGAAAGAATTCTTATCAAACTGAGGAAATCTCAGGGTCAAGATTCAATATTCTGGACCAAAATGAAACATCTACTGATGCTGATCAAACTACAGAACAAGCGTTTTCTCAACCACAAAGCCAACCAGAAAGAGTTACGGTCAGGATCAGAGATCCTAACGCTGGGAAGAATAACCAACAGTCCAGAATTAATTCTGCTAAACTGATTTCTGCCGGGAACAAACAAAGCAAGGATAAGGGGAAGGTAATTCAAAAAACTAAAGGGAAGGATTTATCACAAACTGCTCAGAAGGATAATACTAGTGGAAGGGATCCCCTTCCTATTATGCCTATCGGTACACTTCTTGAAAGGAAAGGAGCTGCTATTCCGCCTAGATCCCAACTACAGAAAGAAAAAGAACACGAATATGTGATGCATCTCATTAGGAAAATGGACTCTGAACAGGCAGCCACACAATATGAAGCTGTTTACAGAGGTATTCCTCCAGACAAGGACCAAATCAAGGCAGCTATTGAACCTAAACCACCTGATAAAGATTCAGAATCTAATCTTATGGTGATTGTTGTAAATCTGAGTAACTCAGACTGCCTGGCTACTGACAACAGTCCTCATATTGGAAACTTAAGTTCCAACCTCAGCACCCACAATCAAGTCACGGATAAGAATAGTGACCCTAATCTCATGACGATAGATGACAAGTTAATCAAGTCTAAATCCTCTGCTGCTGGTAGCAGTGTCAATAGTGGAATTTCAAATTCCAATCATATCAATCATATTAATTCATGAATTATATAGTTTGGAACTGCGGAGGCATCTACTCTAAAGGTCTTGTTAGTCTTATTAAAGACTTGAGAGGTATGTACCAGGTAAACCTTATTTGTCTCCTTGAAGTTCATGCTAGTGGGCAAAAGGCTGTTAACCAGGTTAGGAAATTTGGCTTTGATTCCTATTTTATTGCTAATTCTATTGGTCAATCAGGGGGTATCATTATGCTTTAGAATAGCTCTTTATGGAAAGTTAATATTATTGAATCTTCATATCATTTTATCCATTCCTTTGTCTCCTTTGGTAAATGAGATCCTTGGTTTTTGACCACTATTTATGCCAGCCCCCTCCCTATTAACAGAAACATTTTGTGGGACAAACTCAAGGATTTAGCATGTAATGTTACTGGCCCTTGGTCGGTTATGGGAGACTTCAATGTTATATCCAACCTTAATGATAAGAGGGCTGGGTCTAGAAATCTGCCTTATAAAAGTATAGAGCATTTTAATTCAATGATTTTGGATTGTAGTTTATTAGATGGTGGTTTTGTGGGAGATCCTTTTACCTGGAAACGTGGTAATCTCTGTGAAAGACTAGATAAGGTCCTGATCAATATGGATTGGAGAATTCTTTTTCCTAATGTCAATATTGTTCACCTCCCTTTCTACAAATTTGATCATTGTCCCCTCCTTATTAATTTTGATAATTTGGTTCCCCCTAATAAACGGCGAAGGCCTTTTAAGTTTATTGATGCTTGGATGCAGCACCCCCAATTTAATTCTTTTGTTCAATCTAATTGGGATTCTAACAAGGATTGGAATTCTGCTATGAATAATTTTAGGATTAAGGTTCAAGATTGGAACAAAAAAGTCTGTGGTAATACTTTTCATAGGAAAAGGAGGATCTTGAGAAGAATTGAAGGTGTTAACAAGAAGATGCTTTATAACTCTGACCCTAGTCTTCCTCACCTTTATAAAAAGCTTTGGAAGGATTATGAAGAGTTAGTTGGTCAAGAGGAACTCCTTTGGTTCCAAAAATCCCGATGTAAAAAAATAAAGTTTGGGGATAAAAATACAAAGTATTTTCATGGAATTACTGTTGCTAGAAGGAAAATAAATAGAATTGAAAGCCTCCAGAAAGACAATGGGCAGTGGGTTAAGGATCAAGATGAAATTGAAACTTTAAGCACGAATTTTTTCTCTGATCTTTTTCAGGATGATGGTATTTATGAGGACTTTCCTCTTAAGAACCATTTTCCTGATATTTCTGAGGATCAGTCCAATCTTTTATAAAAAATGTTACTGAAGAGGAGATAAGAAAAACTGTCTTTTCCATAGGGGGTTTTAAAGCTCCTGGTAGTGATGGGATCCAGGCTATTTTTTACCAGAAGTTTTGGAATATTGTTGGTTCTTCTGTGTGTAAGCTTATTCATCAAGTTTGGGTAAACCATTCTAGTGTTGAGTGCCTCAATGATACCCTTATAACTCTTATTCCTAAAGTTGATAATGTTGTTAATCTAAAACAGTTTTGACCTATTAGTCTTTGTAATGTTTCTTATAAAATCCTAACTAAATTAATTTCCCATAGACTCAGGCAGATTATTGGTAACCTTGTTGGGCCTAACCAATGTAATTTCATTCCTGGAAGACAGAGTAGGGATAACATCATTATTGCCCAGGAGACTATAAATTCTATGAAAAAGAAAAAAGGGAAAAAAGGTTGGATGACAATTAAAATTAATCTTGAGAAGGCTTATGATAGGCTGAAATGGGATTTTATTAAAGATACTATCTCTGATATTGGCATTCCTGAAAATCTTATATCTATAATTTGGTACTGTATTTCTATTACTAATATGGGAGTTGTTCTTAATGGGGAAGCTCTAAATTCTTTTAAACCTTCTAGAGGTATTAGAAAAGTGGATCCTATTTCCCCATATTTATTTGTTCTATGTATGGAAAGAATGTTCCAAATGATTGACATTGCTGTCAATTATAATTTTTGGCATCCTTTTAAGTTTGGTAAGAAAGGTCCTAGTATTTCCCACCTTGCCTTTTCTGATGATCTTATCCTTTTTGCTGAAGCTTCTATGGATCAGGTGGAGATAATCCAGACTATCCTAGATGTTTTTTGCAAAAGTTCAGGTCAGAAGGTGAGTTTGGATAAAACCAGGATTTTTTTGTTGGTGTGCAGGTGAGGGAAGAAATTTCCACAGCTTTGGGTTTCCAGAGAACAAATGATCTTGGCAAATACTTGGGGGTCTATATTCTCCACAAGAAGGGTGTCTAAAGGAAGCTTTCAGCATGCTATTCAGAGAACTAAGAAGAGTCTTTCTAGCTGGAAATCTAAGTCTCTCTCTTTTGCTGGGAGACTGACTCTTAGTAAATCTGTTCTTAATGCTATCCCAACCTATTAGATGCAAACTTCTCTTCTTCCTAAGAGTATTTGTGAGGACATTGACAGAAACTGTAGGAACTTTCTTTGGGGTGACACTGAGGAAAGAAGGAAAATTCATCTCCTCAATTGGGATCAGATCTGCTCCCCTAAAATGGAAGGGGATTTGGGTTTGAGGAGGCCAAATGGGTTAACAACTCTTTCATGATGAAAATTGGCTGGAGTTTGATCAAGCAGCCTAAGGAATTATGGGTCAAAGTTCTGAGAGCTAAGTATGGTTGTGGTGATGGTATGGTCCCTAATGTTAAAAGAAAAGGGGAGATTCTAACTTATGGAAAGGAATTTATGAAAACTGGTCTGACCTTTTAGCCAATTGCAGCTGGAAGCTAAAAAATGGGGAGTCTATTGATGTCTGGAATGACATTTGGATTCCTAACCTGTTACCTCTTAAGGAGTATGCTATATGCCAATTAAATGATTCTGAGCAGCAGAAGAAAGCTAGCAGTTGTGTTAACATCTTGGGTGATTGGGATTATAATTATTTCTCTAGTTATCTTCCCAAAGAGATTATCAACAAAATCAGAGTTTTGGAGCCCCCAAATTGGAGCAAAGGTGATGATATTTTGAGCTGGAATAGTACTGCAGATGGTTGGTTTTCTATCAAGTCTGTCTACAAGTATCTCTCTGATTCAGGGAATCAGCAGAGAAACCCCATTTTTAACAAGATTTGGGCCTAGAAAGGCCCTCAAAGAGTTAAGCTTCTCCTATGGAAATTAGCTGCTAATTCTATCCTAACAACTATTCAAAGAAAGGCTAGATTTCTATCTACAGATAATAGATGTAGTTTTTGTTATCAAGAGGCTGAGACTAGACTTCACTTATTCAGAGATTGCAAAGAAGTTAAATGCTTATGGGTCAAGCTTATTACCTGCAGAGACCAACACGGATTCTTCAGACCAGACAACATTCTCTCTTGGATGCTTTATAATCTAAAGGCTGGTAAGAGGAAAGATCCTGCAGTAAAGGATAGTTTAATTTTCGGGTTCACCATTGAAGCTATTTGGAGACAAAGGAATGACAAGATATTCAATAATCAATCTAAATCTGCTAAGGTGTTAGTTAACCAAATTTTAGGGCAAGTTTCCGAAGTGCTAGCTTCCTAAGGTTCAGAAGGGTTTCACAGGACTAATTTAGGGATGGATCATTACCTTTTGGGGTGGAATCCCCCTCCAAGAGGCTGGATCAAGATCAATGCTGATGGAGCTATCCTTCGCAATGATGTGAGCGCCGCGTGTAGTGGTATCCTCCGTGATGAAGGTCGAAATTTCATTGTTGGCTACAACGAACCCCTCAGTAGCTGCAACATTCTTGAAGCTGAGCTCATTGGTATTCTTTGTGGCGTGAAAATCGCGAGCAGGAGAGGTTACAGTCGCGTTATTGTTGAATCTGATTCCAGCGATGCTATTAAGATGTTGGAGAACAGTGATTGGAAGAATCACCCTTGCTCGGTGATTACTCAGGAAATCAAAAACCTGAACAAGGAATTCGAAGAATTTACCTTGAATCATATCCTCAGGGAAGCCAATATGGTGGTTGATTCTTTTGCTAAGGATGCCTTGCGTGTTTCCAGAGGTTTTTCTGAGTTTCGGTCGCTCCCCTATTTTGCTTTAGAGCATTTCTTGCTTGACTCTGCTGGGATTAGCGTTAGTGGCGATGCTTCTTAGGGTGTTTTGTTGTTCTCTGGTCCTTTAGGATCCCTGTACCCATAAAAAACTGTTTTAATATAATAATAAAAAAATTTAAAAGGTGGTAAAAGGGGGGGAAAGAAAACGGTCAGTAAGAGCACAACTGCCCCTGTGGATGATACTCGTGATTTATAAAAACAACACTCTTGTAATTAAACATATTAATAGGAACGAATAATGAGAGGAAATATTTTAATATAAGAATGATAAAAAAGAAAACGAATATGTGATAAGAAACTAAAAAAAGAAAGAATAAAACGGTAGAAGGAGGAATGTGTCCCGTGGTGTATATACATGTGGTTTATAAAAAAATCACTTTATTAAAATGATAATGAAAAAACTAAAAGAATGTAAGTGAGAAAACATGATACATGAGAAACAATTTTAATATAGATTGAATAGATAAGAGAGATAATAGATTAAATTATTAATGAATAAAATAATGAGATAAATGATATGGTGAAAAAGTGAAAAAAATTAACGACTTAAATAATAAAAGAATTTAAAGAGTAAGAAAAAAAAGCTTTTGTTGGAAAGACAAATTTAAAAAGGAAAAAAAAAGAAAGAAAAGGAAACGGTTGTTCCCGTGTTTTTTAAAAAAAAATTAAATAGAATAGATAAGAGAGATAATAAATAAATGAAAACATTAATGAATAAAATAGAGAGATAAATTATGTAATGATACAAAAAAGTATGAATGAATAATGAGATAAACTTTTTTAATATAATAATAAAAAATAATTAAAGTGTGGTAAAAGAGTATGAAAAAAAAGTTTTTTGTGGGAAGAAAAATTAAAGTGTGGTAAACTGTTTTAATGAGATAAACTGTTTTAATATAATAAGGGTGGTAAAAGGGAAGGAAAGAAAACGGTCAGTAAGAGCACAACTGCCCCTGTGGATGATACTCGTGATTTATAAAAACAACACTCTTATAATTAAACATATTAATAGGAGTGAATAATGAGAGGAAATATTTTAATATAAGAATGATAAAAAAGAAAACGAATATGTGATAAGAAAGCAAAAAAAGAAAGAAAACAGTAGAAGGAGGAATGTGTCTCGTGGTGTATATACCTATGGTTTATAAAAAAAATCACTTTATTAAAATGAAAATGAAAAAACTAAAAGAATGTAAGTGAGAAAACATGACACATAAGAAACATTTTTAATATAAATTGAATAGATAATAGAGATAATAGATTAAATTATTAATGAATAAAATAATGAGATAAATGATATGTTGAAAAAGTGAAAAAAAAATAACGTCTTAAATAATAAAAGAATTTAAAGAGTAACAAAAAAAAGCTTTTGTTGGAGAGACAAATTTAAAAAGGAAAAAAAGAAAGAAAAGGGAACGGTTGTTCCCGTGCTTTTAAAAAAATAGAATAGATAAGAGAGATAATAAATAGGGAAAAATATGTTATTAGTCCTTGAACTTTTGGTCAACTTGGGTTTTAGTCCCTGAACTTTAATTCCTTGGTTTTATATCCCTGAACTTTAAAAAACCCGTAACAGTAGTCCTTGTCGTTACTTTGGTCCGTTAAACATGTGACGTGACATGCTAGGCGCGCAATTAACACGTGACATGCTAGATAATTGACATGTCACAGGTTTAACGGACCAAAGTAACGATAGGGACTACTGTTACGGGTTATTGAAAGTTCAGGGATATAAAACCAAGGAATTAAAGTTCAGGGACTAAAACCCAAGTTGACCAAAAGTTCAGGGACTAATAAGTGTATATGTTTTAAAAAAGATTATTGTAGTGTTTATTGTAAAAAAAATAGATTTTTGGGAAAAATATGTTTTTCGTCCCTGTAGTTTCGGTCAACTTGGGTTTTCGTCCCTATACTTTAAATCCTTGGTTTTTTGTCTCTGTACTTTCTAAACCCCTAAACATTAGTCCATGTCGTTACTTTGTACCGTTAAACCTGTGACGTGTCAATTACCTAGCATGCCACGTGTACCTAGCATGCCAGGTGTTAATTGCCTAGCATGCCACGTCATAGGTTTAACGGTCCAAACTAATGGAAGGGATTGATGTTTAGGGGTTTAGAAAGTACAGAGACAAAAAACCAAGGATTTAAAATATAGGGACGAAAACCCAAGTTGACCGAAACTACAGGGACGAAAAACATATTTTTCCCTAATAAATAAATGAAAACATTAATGTATAAAAGAGAGAGATAAATTATGTAATAATACAAAAAGTATGAATGAATAATGAGATAGACTGTTTTAATATAATAATAAAAAAATAAAATTAGAGTGTGGTAAAAAGGGAGGAAAGAAAACGGTTAGTAAGAACATAACTGCCTCTGTGGATAATACTCGTGATTTATAAAAATAACATTCTTGTAATTAAACATATTAATAGGAACGAATAATGAGAGGAAATATTTTAATATAAGAATGATAAAAAAGAAAACGAATATGTGATAAGAAAACAAAAAAAGAAAGAAAACGATAGAAGGAGGAATGTGTCCCGTGGTGTATATACATGTGGTTTATAAAAAATCACTTTATTAAAATGAAAATGAAAAAACTAAAAGAATGTAAGTGAGAAAACATGACACATGAGAAACAATTTTAATATAAATTGAATAGATAATAGAGATAATAGATTAAATTATTAATGAATATAATCATGAGATAAATGATATGTTGAAAAGGTGAAAAAATTAACGTCTTAAATAATAAAAGAATTTAAAGAGTAACTAAAAAAAGCTTTTGTTGGAGAGACAAATTTAAAAAGAGAAAAAAAAGAAAGAAAAGGGAACGGTTGTTCTCGTGTTTTTTAAAAAAAATAATAGAATAGATAAGAGAGATAATAAATAAATGAAAAATTAATGAATAAAATAAAGAGATAAATTATGCAATTATACAAAAAGTATGAATGAATAATGAGATAGACTGTTTTAATATAATAATAAAAAAGAAAATTAGAGTGTGGTAAAAAAGGAGGAAAGAAAACGGTTAGTAAGAGCATAAGTGCCTCTGTGGATAATACTCGTGATTTATAAAAATAACACTCTTGTAATTAAACATATTAATAGGAACAAATAATAAAAGAAAATATTTTAATATAAGAATGATAAAAAAAAGAAAACGATTATGTGATAAGAAAACAAAAAAAGAAAGAAAACGATAGAAGGAGGAATGTGTCCCGTGGTATATATACATGTGGTTTATAAAAAATCATTTTATTAAATGATAATGAAAAAAACTAAAAGAATGTAAGTGAGAAAACATGACACATGGGAAATAATTTTAAAGAGTAAGAAAAAAAAGTTTTGTTGGAGAGAAAAGTTAAAAAAAAAAAAGAAAGAAAGAAAGAATTCCCTTGTTTCCAAAAAAAAAAATGGAAGTGGGACTGGGCGAGAAAAAATTCCCCAAAAATTTGACAAGTGGCACTTTGGGGTTAATGAGATAGACTGTTTTAATATAATAATAAAAAAAGAAAATTAGAGTGTGGTAAAAAAGGAGGAAAGAAAACGGTTAGTAAGAGCATAACTGCCTCTGTGGATAATACTCATGATTTATAAAAATAACACTCTTGTAATTAAACATATCAATAGGAACGAATAATGAGAGGAAATATTTTAGTATAAGAATGATAAAAAAAAAGAAAACGAAATATGTGATAAGAAAACAAAAAAAGAAAGAAAACGGTAGAAGGAGGAATGTGTCCCGTGGTGTATATACATGTGGTTTATAAAAAAATCATTTTATTAAATGATAATGAAAAAAACTAAAAGAATATAAGTGAGAAAATATGACACATGAGAAGTAATTTTAAAGAATAAGAAAAAAAAGTTTTTGTTGGAGAGAAAAGTTTAAAAAAAAAAGAAAAGCGAACGTTGTTCCCTTGTTTCCAAAAAAAATGGGAGTGGGAGTGGGATTGGGCGGGAAAAAATTCCCCAAAAGTTTGACAACTGGCACTTTGGGGGTTAATTTTCTAATATAGATGTATAGAATATATAAATTTTCTAATACATATATAGATAAATAATAGAAATAAATGATGACGTTGAAAAAGTTACTTTGACTTAGTTATAATTGTTGAGTCATTAGTAAAAGAAAGACTTCAGTATAGAATAAAGTAGTAAACACAACATCCACAAAAAAAAAGTAATAAACACTAGACAATAAGTAGGTCATGTCCTTTGTCTTGTTGGAAGAAAATACAAGAAAATGATAAGTAAACTAGCACTTAGGTCCTTGAATTTGTGGGCGTCGTGCAATTAATTAGGTCCCTGACTTTGCTAAATTGATCCTGTAGTTCCTGACTTTAACCTCCGTCATGCACTTTAGTCCAAACGTTAAGTTTCTGTTAAATCCTTGTTGAGGTGTCACTCAATAAGGACTAAAGTGCAAGATTTTTTACAATGTCAGGGACCAAACTGCATGGTGGTCCCTTATCTTCTTCTTCCCTCTTCTCTGCAGAATCCTCATTCTTCTTCTTCTTCGCTTTTCTCTTCTTCTTCGCTATTTTCGACACTTTCAGTTTCTCTTTCTTCCAAAAAGCTCTTTCTTCTCCCGCGCTTCTCTTCGTCTCCTTCTCTCCCATTTCTTCTGAATCTTCCAAAGGTCTCTTTTTTCTTTGTTGGTCTCTCCCATTTCTGTTTCCTCCTAAAATTTTCATATGGAAGGAGTTTAATTAATGTAACTAGTAATAAACAAGGGAGAGAATGCAATTAAACATTTTCTTCCCTCTTCCTTTCTCTCATTCCCTTTCAACCACACTGTAAACCTGTTGTTTTACTTCAATTATATGAGGAAAGAGGGAAGTGATATTAATTTCTGGTTCAAAATGTTTGATACAGATATGGATGACACTCTATCCATTAAGCACAGGTCTCAATTTGGCATGTCGCAAGAACATATGATACTCTAATGTTTAGATTATTTCATATGTGACAAAAGTACTGTAATTAACCAATCTTGTTTACAGAGTATATGTTGGAACGCTTGCATATTGAAGAAAGTGAAGTGCCAAAGATGTGCCTGGATTTGTATATTGAATATGGGACAACTATGGCAGGATTGAAGGTATAAAGATTTGGCATTGCCCTCAGTTTTGTCTTCATCATACTTTCTTTTGAAACACTGATTCACTATCAATGATGTAATATCAATAGGTTTTTATCTTAATTTCCTATCAGACCCTTGGTTATGAGTTTGACAATGATGAGTTTCATGCTTATGCGCATGGAAGATTACCATATGAGAAACTGAAGCCACATTTAGTGTTGAGGAACCTTCTGCTTTCCATGCCTCAGCGTAAAATAGTATGTCTTAAAAAAGTTCAACCTTTTGATACTAGTTTGTTTATTCAAGAAATTTTCATCATAATCAAAGACTCAAAATATTTGCAGATTTGCGTGAGATTAAAACCACACAATTATGAAACTCCGAGATTGAAGCAAAGGAAAACCATATGGGAGAACTTGAAGGCTTCTGTTTCAAACCCTCTAATTTGCATAAAGAAGCAAAAGAGCGAAGAAGAAGAGAAAAGCGAAGAAGAAGAATGAGAATTCTACAGAGAAGAGGGAAGAAGAAGATAAGGGACCACCATGCAGTTTAGTCCCTGACATTGTAAAAAATCTTGCACTTTAGTCCTTATTGAGTGATACCTCAGCAAGGATTTAACAGAAACTTAACGTTTGTACTAAAGTGCATGACGGAGGTTAAAGTCAGGGACTACGAGATCAATTTAGCAAAGTCAGGAACCTAATTGCACGACGCCCACAAAGTCAAGTATCTAAGTGCTAGTTTACTCACAAGAAAATTAAGGCGCCATTTAGGATGGTGCCCTTGACTAAGTGTCCATCGATGGTCCATTGCCTTTTAACCTTTAAACTAATATTAAATAATTTGGATGAATGTAATTTAAAGTTAGAAAAAAATGAGTAGGTATGTTTTTGGTCATACAGAAGAATGAATGTACTGTAATACCCCGTTTATAATTGTGTTGGTGAGAAATGAATAAGATCTCTTTGTGCAAGTGGGAGCGGAGATTTATTTTGCGAGTGCAGAATGAGGAAAATGAAAGTTGATTTCAACTGAGACCAAGATGAATTGAAGAGGAAATATAAATTCATGAGGTTATGATCCATTAAAGCCATGGCAGAGCA
This sequence comes from Sesbania bispinosa, assembly GCA_026901365.1. NCBI lineage: Eukaryota > Viridiplantae > Streptophyta > Magnoliopsida > Fabales > Fabaceae > Sesbania > Sesbania bispinosa. The sequence continues at coordinate 47,019 of QLOH01000976.1, forward strand.
GTGCGCACAAGAGAGAAAAGGGAAAGATGAGAGAGAGAAATAGTCACACAGGCAATCAAAGCCTTCCAGATACGATTGGAAAGGGAAAGGGGGAGATGAAGAGAAGGAGTGGCGCAGATCTGCAAAGGAGCTTCCAATGGTGGCTGAAAACCTTAGGCTCGGTGAGGCGGTGCTGGAAACACGGGCAGACCAAGGTAGCCTCAGTGGATGGCTCACGATGTGCGAACGACGCGGCTGCAATGACTTGCATGAAGCCTGCGATCGAGGTTGAAGGAGTTCGTGTACAAAAGTAGTGAACAATAACAGGGGTGTTGCGATGTTGGTGATAGTGATCTGACGGAGAATGGAAGTGTGCTGAAAATGACTTGGAGGGGGTCTGTATCTGTAAAGATGGTGGCATATTTTCCGGTGACGACCACATGCCTGGTGACTTAATCCCATTGCAAATTTTATTAAATGTATATAGTTTTAAAAAAAATGAAATTTATTAAATGTACTATTATTTTGAATCGAAGGATTAATAAACACTAAAAGAGCGCACGAGTTAATAGTTTGATCAAAATATAAGACAATAAGTAAATTGATATATACTCCCTCTACTTCAATTTATTTGTCCTTTAGGGTGGGTGTGTTTGTGAGTTTAGAGAGGAGAGAAAGGAAAGGATTGGAGGGAGAAGGGAGGGGAAGAAGAGGAGGGAAAGATTTTGTAAAATACTCAAACTCACAAACACAAAGGGGGGAAGGGCTTCCAATAAACCCTTCCCTTCTCTCCCCTTCCCTCCCCTCCAAAATTCAACTCACAAACATAGCAAAAAAAAATCATTTTAATTGTCTTTCTCTAATTTTAACGTAGCATTAATTTTTCTTTTTCATTTTTACCCCAAATAATTTTTATGGAAAAAGTATTTTGAGAGTTGGGACTTGTGCCTTCATATATATTTGAGAGTATTAGTCCATTTTAAATGTAATGCATTTAAAAAATGAATAAGGGATAATTTAGTAAAATTTTTATATCTATTAAGTTATTTTTTCTTAATTTGCGTGAAAAACTTTAAAAGATAGATAAATTGAAATAGAGGGAGTAAAAGTTATTTCTTTTGTCTTTAATCGAAAATCCCCTACAGTTGTAGTCGTGAATTTATTCCCCCAGTCAAATTGTATAATACTCCTTTTGTTCCTATTTATAAGGCATAATTGACCAAATTACACAAATCAATAAAAGTGGTTAAAAGTAGTTATTTTTATTAGGGTTTTAAAAAATTATATAATTTTCTAATTTTACCCTTATTTAATATCATTAATTACTTCCACTATCATTTGATAGTTGAAAAGATATTAAAGTTAATAAGTGTAAATAACAAAAATTGTAATAAATATTTTCTTTAAATTGTAAAACGACTTATAAAAAGGATAGGAACACAAACCTATAAAAATGACTTATTGGGCTTACTCGGTTTTTCTGGCTGGTAGCAACACACCCCATTTGTTGAAGCCAAAATTCTTGAAAAGATCAGGGAAAATTTATCACTAGTAGGAAAAAGTAATATTTGGAAGGATTTAGGTGTGGAATGGCTTAGCAGGTTAGTTTACCTCCAAGGAGTTATATGTGAAGCCTTAAGGCTTTATCCTCCGGTACCTTTTGAGCACAAATGTGCATTACAAACTAAGGTACTTCCTAGTGGTCATAGGGTTAAGTCAAATACTATGATAGTGTACCCTCTATACTCAGTGGGAAGGGTAGAAGAGATATGGGGAGAAGATTGTTTGAAATTTAGACTGGAGTGATGGATTTCTAAGAGATGGGGGATTATTCATGTGCCCTCTTACGAGTTCATTGTTTTCAATGCAGGACCAAGTTGTTTAGGTAAGGACATAAGCTTCACTGAGATGAAGATGGTTATTGCTGCTATATTGTGGAGTTATCACATCCACATGTGGTGGAAGGACACCCCATAATCCCAAGTGTTTCTGTCGTCCTTCATATGAAACATGGCTTGAAGGTTATGGTGACAAGACGAAGCATTTGATCAAGGGGTCTCAGTTCATAATAACTTATTGTGTTATGCATTTGTTAAAAGACTATAATAATAAATGAAAATTATAAACCAGAAAATAGAGAAGAGTGTTTTTGTTGCATGTGCTTGAAGGAACACAACTAGTCTCATTTGCATTTCATTACTTTTTTCTTTTAAACATGGAAAACATTACACCAATTAATATAGGCCAACTAAGTTTCTGATATGTCAGTACATAGGTTTCTATAAATTTTCGTAAAAAAGAGGACAAACACTCATTTTTACCTAAACATTTGACCATACAACAAAAATCCCTTAAAATAAGGATTAACATATATCTTCACCTAACCACATCAGTACTTAGAAACAACTAAGATAGAAAATAAAACAAACAAATATTTAGTATTATCTCGAAGTATCTAGAAAAATATCAAATTCTAACACTCCTCCTTGAGAAATATTTTGGATACTCCAAGCTTTGATCGCAACATTTTAAACTTGCTCTTGGAAAGAGCTTTGGTCACGATGTCTACAGTCTGATTCTCAGAGCTGCAATGCTTCAAGCTTACTTCCTTTTATTTCTCCGCTTCTCTAATGGCATGATATTTCACTTTGATGTGCTTAGTTCTACCATGCTGGACAGGATTTTTTGCAATTGCAATGGCTGATGTATTAATGACCCATATGATAGTAGCTTCCTTTTGACGTTACTTCACATCATGAAGAATTTTTCTAAGCCAAATAGCATGATTTGCAGTTGCTGCAGATGAAATATACTCAGCTCCAGCAGAGGATTGGGCCACTGCATCTTGTTTATTTGAATTCCATGAGAAGACACCACTCCCAAATGAAAAAAACATAACCTGAGGTGCTCTTGGAATCATCTATACTACCTGCCCAGTCACTATCTGCATATCCTTGAAGCTCTCCATTTTCAACCTTTAGAAACCATAAACCATAATCAGTTGTACCCCTTATGTACCTCAAAACTCGTTTTGTTGCACCATAAATGAGCTAGAATAGGGAAATGCATAAATCTGGACAGCAAACTAGCAAAAAACATTATGTCAGGTCTAGTGGCTGAAAGATACAACAAACTTCCATTAAGCTTCTATACAAAGAAGCATCAACTTTATCATTAGCATCATTAAGTGATAGCTTCTCATTTACAACTAGGGGAGTTTCCACTAGTTTAGATTTCTCCATGTGAAACTTTTTTAATATCTCCAAGGCATATTTTCTTTGTGAAATGAAGATTCCTACATCACATTGGTATATCTCCATTCCAAGGAAAATATTCATTTCTCCCAAATATGTCATTTCAAATTCATTCTCCATATCATGCTTGAATTGTCTAAGGAAATCGGAATCACTCCCTATGACCAACATATCATCAATATACAATGATATAATGAGTTGCACTTCATTCCTTGACTTCTTTACATACAAAGTGGCTTCATTTTAACTTCTTTCAAAACCTTTTTTGCAGAAGGTAATTGTCAATTCTGGTATACCAGGTCCTTGGTGTCCGTTTCAATCCATAAAGAGCTTTATGGATTTTGTAGACTTTATTTTCACTTCCCTTAACTTGTAAACCTTCAGGTTGATCAACATAGATGTCTTCTTCAAGCAAACCATTTAAAAAGGCTGACTTCACATCAAAATGATAGATCCACCAACCCAATTTTATTGCCAATGCCACTAGCATTCTGATTGTATCATGTCTTTCCACGGGAGCAAAAGTATCTGAAAAATCAATTCCATGCTGCAGATGATAGCCTTTAACAACCAATCTAGCCTTAAGTTTGGTTATAGAACCATCAGAATTAAGTTTGGTTCTATAAACCCACTTAAGACCAATTACCTTTTGATTAGTTGGCATGTCTACAAGCTGCCAGGTTTTGATTTTCTCGATCATATTCATCTCCTCATGCATAACAACTCTCCAACCTTCTAGTTTAGCAGCTTCGACATATACTTTCGGTTCTAATGCAGCAACATTAAACCTCTCATAAATTCCATCTATATTTCTAGTGCCTCTAACCGGAAAATCTGCATCATCTTCCAAATCTTCTTCTTCAATTTCTGAATTTTGTTCTTGGAGATTGCTTGCTCCAAGTTTCCTTTTGCTTGAGGCTTCTGCTTTTCATTTCTCCCAATTCCATCTAGATAGCTCATCAAACTTAACATTTTTGCAGACAAGAACTTTCTTTGTTGTTGGATTATATATTTTGTAACCTTTTGAGTTACTGTTGTACCCTAAGAAAACACCAACTTCATATTTCTGGTCCAATTTGTCTCTTTTCACTTCTAGAATAAGAGCATAACACACACAACCAAATACCTTTATATGATCCATTGTAGGCTTTCTTTCATACCATGCCTCAAAAGGTGTTTTACCCCTCAAGGCTTTGGTGGGCAGCATATTCAACAAATATACTGAGGTGTTAACAGCATCAGCTCAAAAGGATTTTGGAAGACCTTTTTCATGGAGCAAACACCTGGCCCTCTCCATTATTGTCCTATTTTTCCTTTCACTCACTCCAATGTGTTAAGGAGTGTAAAGAACAGTCAATTGATGCTGAATTCAAGCCTATTCACATAAATTTTTGAGCTCTCTTGATGTGTACTCAATTCCAGTATCAGATCTGAGCTTTTTTATTTGACATCCAGCTTCATTTTCAACCATAGGCTTGAATTTTTGAAAGGTTGAAAATACTTCTGATTTTTGCCTTAAAAAAAGACCAACTCATCCTTGTAAAATCATCTATAAATAACAAAAAGTATTTGTTGCCATTTAAGGATGTTGTACTCATTGGACCATATACATCAATGTGTATAAGTTGCAATTTTTCAGTGGCTCTCCATCTTGCTTCAGCAGGGAATGACAATTTATTTTGCATATTGACATACTTCACACACATCAACATTTTCTTGTATGGCAGGCATGTTATGCACCAAGTCAATAGAATTAATTTTCTTCAAAGTTGAATAACTAAAATGACCAAGCTTTTTGTGCCACAAAGAAGAATCACCCACTACACTTGGAAAAGCATTTAATGCAGCTTATCTCCACTCTAATGGGAAACTCTTATCCCTCATTCTAACACACATTAATTCATAACCAGCAGGATCAAATATTGTACATCTCATATCTTCAAAATACAAGTTATAATGTCTTTCAAGCATTTGTCTCACACTCAAGAGATTTTGATTTATCTCAGGCACAAATAAAACATCTTAAATAAATTTAATACCTGTGGGAGTTTCAACAGTCACCACTCCTTTTCCATTGACATCAACACATTCTCCATTGCCAATGGTGACTTTGGAGAAGTAGGAGTGATCAAGTTCCTTGAAAATGCTAGCATCATAAGTCATATGGTTTGTGCATCCATTATCTATGAGCCAAGTTTTTTTGCTACTACTTGCTGAATAACAAGAAGCAACAAATAATTGCTCCCTAATCTATTCTTGATGCTTAGCAACTTGAGCTTGTGGTCCTTGTAGCTTTGCTTTGTTTTTGCAAACCTTCTCCACATGACCAAGCTGGTTGCAAGCCCTACATTTGACTCTAAGTCTGAACCAACAAAAAATTTTTGTATGATTTTTCTTTTTACAGTGAGGGCAAGGTGGACACTTTTCCTTCGAAGCTTCTCCGTTGTTGCTATCTTCCTTTTTCCCTTTGCCTTTCTTTCCACCAAATGGATTTTTCCCAAAGTTGTTGTTTCCTTAAGCTTTGCCTTTGGTGTTAACCATAAAAGCACCTTTAGCATTTTCTTCCATTCTCAATGACCTTCTCTATTCAACAGCTTGCAAAGCATTCATAAGCTCTGCAAGTGATATTTGAGAAAAATCCTTATTTTCTTCAAGAGAGGAGATTTTTTACTCAAACCTCTCAAGAAGACAAACTAAGACTTTCTCCACAACTCTTTGATCACTAAGCTCTTCACCTAGCAATCTGATTCGTGTAACCACCTTAGAGAGTCTATCAGAAAACTCCTTCACTGTTTCAGATTCCTTCATTTTGATTGCTTCAAATTTTCTTCTCAGACTCAACACCTCCATACTCCTTGTTCTTTCACTTCCTTGGAACTCCTTGAGCTTGTCCCAAGCTTCTTTTGTTGTCTCAAGATTCAAGATCTTGATAAAAACATCATCATGTGTATAGCTTCTTGTATGATGGCAAGTGCTCTGCCTTCCTTAGCCACTTCTTCATTGTGAAATCTTATTTGAGCCATTGGTGGGTTGTTTGGTAGAGGGGCTAGATTGTTTCCATTTTCCACCACTTCCCACAGATTTTGAGCTCTAAGATAAGTTCTCATTTTTGCAACCCACAAATCATAATTTTCTCCTGTAAATACTAGAGGTGGAGGTAAAGAGTCGTTGTTGAATGCCATACAATTTTGTGGGTATTTGTTTTCTGGTTTGTTTAGGTTTTCTTAACTAATTTCCTTTCACTCACGGACCCTTAAAGATTAGTAAGGCTCTTGATACCATGTTAAAAGACTAGAACAATAAATGAAAATTATAGACCAGAAAATAGAGAAGAGTGTTTTTGCTGCAAGTGCATGAAGGAAGACAACTAGTCTCATTTGCATTTCACTACTTTTTTCTTTTAAATGTAGAAAAACATTACACCAATTAATATAGGCCAAGGAAGTTTCTGATATGTCAGTACATAGACTGCTGTAAATTTCCATAAAAGAGGACAAACACTCTTTTTTACCTAAACATTTTACCATACAACAAAAATCCCTTGAAATAAAGATTAACACATATCTTCACCTAATCACATCAGTACTCGGAAACAACTAAGATAGAAAATAAAAACAAACATAAATATTTAATATTATCTCAAAGTATCTAGAAAAATCTCAAATTCTAACAATCTACTTTAATGTTTATTTGCAATTAATGTTGAAATTAATAATTTGGATTTTCACATGTACTCTATATGTCCATTCATGATCGAGAAGTGAGTTTAGTTTATTGCAAGTCAGAAGATGTTCACAAAGACACTTCTTGTTAGCAAGTTTGAGCTTTTAAGGCAGAAGATTGTAGTTTGTATATCCTAAAGCAAGGAGTAGTGTTAATTATATGTTTTTGGACTGCATATAACGTTTAAATTTTATCCTTGTTTGTTACTGTTTCAGTTTTAAGTATTTTAGTGATTTAGTCAATAAGTTGTTCCTATACACTTTAGTAGCAAGCAAATTTGTTTTATCCAAGTTTACTAAATATTAGTGTTTACTAATTTTCTATTTTTCTTTGAAGTGTTATAAATGTAACGTTTGCCGATGAATAAATATATATTCTTCTCTCTGTTATTCTGTTTTTGTTTATTATTTAACAGAGTCGTTGAAATAAAAGATTAATTATATAGGTGTCTTCGATCTGCAATTAATTAGGATATATATACGCATCATGAGCATTTTCTTTCTCACGGAAGAATTTCTGCACTCAATCTCAATATGTGTTTTATAAACCTCAAGAACAGCTGATCTGGCCACTACATATATGATTGGTATATTACATATTGTTGGCTGAAAGTAGACGCTATATTATTCTAATTAATACTGCCAAATATGTATAAAAATTATTTGTTTGTATCACTCTCCTAAGAAATCATATATAGTAATGAAATTAGATACGCCAACATCTCCAATTCAGCCACAGATGAGTTCAGAGTCCCTTCATGGATATCCTCCACCACCAGGATAAGTTTTATAAGCAGGCGCGGAAGGTTCTTGGAAAAGTTTTCGCCCTGCACCCATTAAAAAGTGAATGAAGAAATGAAACAAGAAAAGAAAAGGAACGAATGATACAAATTAAACATGGTTAGAAATCATCAATATTCCAGGTTCCAAGTTGGGAAATTACAGTTGATCGACAAATTAAGCCTGCATATATATGGTTGAGTATATATATGATTCTCAATAATATAAAGTTGATTATATAACATCAACATACCAAATTGAATATTGGGTTGAGCAGCACTACCCAGCTCAGAGGACATGAGAAATAAAAGTATTGCTAAAAGAGTGGCAAATGACATCAATTTGGAGGCACTGAAGAAGAGGGCCATATTTCTAACAAAAATTCTATAGAGAATGTAATTGCAATTAAGTTTGAGGATGGGAATTATATGACTTGAAGAATAGGTATTTATAGATTAGATGCATATATATGGAGATAGTATATGTTTTAGAATCTGACTAATTCTTCCCCACACCCTATTGGGCATTGGACAGTAGTGCAAATATGTCAATTAAAAAGTTTGAAATAAGTAACAACTGCTCATTTAATTCAACCGCTTGAAAAGGGTAATATAATATATTCATAGATTTGACCAAGTAATAATCAAGACAGAACCAGCTATCAACAACAGAAGGTTCGATCAACTAATATTAAATCACTATCAAACCAGACATTCTTGTGAACTTTACAGTCAAAAGCAACACGTATATACATTGTGATTTGTACTTTTTGTGAAGCTAGATGTTACATGTTAGATCAAATAACTATAAAATAATTAACATGAGTTGAATTTATTACTCTTTTGAGTTGAAATGGTCAATAGAACAAATTATTTTTCTTACGCATTCACCCATTTATAATTTTGTCTTGTTCCCTTCTTTCTTATTTCAAATGGTTATAATATACTTATATCATGACTTATCACAAGGTTAGGCACCGAAAATACAAGTCATTGCATATTGGCTTTTCAACAAATTATAATAAAACTTATTTATTTTATAAGGCAAAATCATATTTTACCTTATATAAAATTAAATATTGATTAAAAATTAAAGTTATAATATATATATATATAATGAGCTCGTTAATTTGTTTAAAATTATTTCTTAAAAGAATCACTTCTTTTTTAAAAAAAATCACTTATATGAATTTTTAAAATGTTTGTCTAAACTTTTTTCAAGAAGCAGAATAAGAAAATAATCAGTTTTCTGCTTTTTTTAAGAAGCAACTCAGAGTTGCTTTTTGAAAAAAGTAGTTAAAATAGAAGAGAGAAAAAACTTTTTAGCAATGTGAAAGTATTTATTTAACAATGTGAAAACATTTATTGTAACAAATAAAGTGTTTTTTTATGATTGTAGCTAAACAAAAATTTATTTCTGATTATACAAGAATCTCTAAAATAAAATTAATTTTTTTAATAATTTAAAAAAGTACTTTTTTTAAGCATAAACAAACTGGTCCAATAATAATAAATTATAAAAAATCTTAATTATTATTTCTTAATCAACCATTAGAATTTTGCATTATATGCATTGCGCATGCCACTTTCTCTTTCTCCCTATGACTTTCGGGGCAACAAACTGTCTTGATAGGCAATCAGGCATGGGCATGGACTTTGGACTTTCTTTGTCGGACGGCACAAATGTCCTAACTAGAAAGGGTTTTGGACTACGTAAACAATTTTATTTTACTAAATTAGGAAATTAGTCCGTTGAAAGATTCTGGTAATTTAGTCCTTGAGAGATTCAAAATCCCAAAATAGTACCTGAGAGATTATTCCGTCATGCAAAACAGTTCTTGTAGTACAAAATGATACCTGAAAAACAAGCAAAAATAAGCAAATTAGTCCTGAGACATTAAAAACCATGCAAATCAATCCTTAAATTTTGCACTACAAATACCATTTTGCGTGACGGAACAATCTCTCAGGGACCATTTTGGGATTTTGAATATCTCAGGGACTTAAGGGTCGTTTGGTTTACAGTTGAGTAGAATTGATTCTAGAAATGAATGGTTGAGATGGATAATGCACACTTTACGAAGTACGTTGAACGGAAGTGATTTAAAATCAATTCTGCAGAATTGATTCTGGATTCTACAAAATTTAAATCAAACGGACACTAAATTGCACGATCAGGATTAGGGATGACAATTGAGCCCAGACCCTATGAGTACTCGCAAAAATTACCCGCAATGGGCAGGGTAAAAACCCGCAAAGCGGGTATGGGCGCGGGTACGGGCAATATAAATAGCCCGCATTTTTTCATGGGGATGGGCGCGGGTACGGGCACTATGATGCCCAACCCGCCCCATACCCGCACTCGTATATATAACTATTTAATAAATAATACCATATATAATTATATATAGGAATATATTAATTTTATTAAAATATCTAATATACTTATACATATTTTTAAAACTATCTATTTGTGTTTTTTATACTTTATAATATATGACTAATTAGTGTGAAAAATCACTTTTTACAAGTCTTGGAGAATTCTAACACATGATATCTAAGTTTATAAAATAGTGTGACGTGAAAGTATATTATAATATTTAATAAAAATTTATGTTTTGTGTTTTAGAACATTAACATATTGTGTTTCAATTTAATTAAATTGTTGTGTCACTGATATTAAAAAATTATGTTTGGACGATCTTCGAGTAATTTTTAAATTGAGATATAATTTTCTTAAATTAATATTTTTTTTAGTGAGCTGTTAATTTTTTACTTAATAAAAGTGCGGGTAACGGATGCGGGCACGGGCATATAGGTTCCCGGCGGGTATGGTAACGGACACTAAAGTTACTGCCCACGCGGGTATGGACGTGGGTACGAGCTTTTTTTAAAAACGCGGGTACGGGAACGAGCACTATGGTACCTTGTCCAGAGGGTACCCATTGTCATCCCTAATCAAGATCTCTCTGTCCAGTCTAGTCCAATTTATATGTTTATTCTTTGTTTAATTTGAAGTAATATTCATTTACTAAAATTTAAGAAAAAAAAACATATCATTATTTTCTCATAATAAAATGTTTTCACTTCAAAAGAACTACATTTTCATTGGTATATTATGAGTATGTGTGGGGAATACATAGAATTATTACCAAAGTCATACATACATACTCGTCGTAAATATTCATAAATGAAAACCTTTTATTAAATGGAAATGTAAATTTATACGCATATCAGATTTAGATGCATACGATATGCATACACTATATCATTCAGTTACTGTCATTATGTACGTCACAAATTCACAATGAGACTTTTAAGCAGTTTTAATTACATCACCGCTATGGCACTGCCAACGACCGCTGACCCAAAATATTCAACCCCAAGAGTCTAAACAAATATTATATATGTCCAACTACCATGACTGGTTCCAACCATCAATCCAATATCTTAAGGATTTCGGTTATAAATTAAATACCTGCTTGCTAGCTCCTCACAAGTGTGCAACTCAACTCAACGTTGCCTACTTAGTTTCTACTAATGATGATCCACATTAGACTTACTTTGCTCCTATGTTTCCTACTGAGTCATTTTCATGGCATCCTATGCAACAATAACACAGATAGTGATAGAGATGCCCTTCTTTCATTCAGATCCCAACTCACTGACCCAAACAATGCTCTGTCCGGTTGGTTACTGCATTCCAATCACTGCAACTGGTATGGTGTCACCTGCTCCAAACTTGGAAACAGGGTCCAATCTCTCAACTTATCAGGACTTAGCCTCTCTGGTAAACTACCCTCTCACCTCTCCAATCTCACTTACCTTCATTCACTTGACCTTTCCAACAATACATTTCATGGCCAAATTCCCCCACAGTTTGGCCATCTCTCACTTCTTAATCTCATTAAATTAGCTTTCAACAATCTCAATGGTACACTTCCAGAACAGTTAGGCCATTTGCAACACCTACAAAGTCTAGACTTTTCTGTCAACAATCTCACAGGTAAAATCCCTCCAACATTTGGCAATCTCTTCTCTCTTAAGTATCTTGCATTGGCAAGGAACAAATTTGGGGGTGAGATTCCAAGTGAATTAGGTAATCTACGGAATCTTTCCCAACTTCAACTCTCAGAGAACAATTTCACTGGCGAGTTTCCCACTTCTATCTTCAACGTCTCTTCTTTAGTCTTCTTATCAGTGACACAAAACAATCTATCAGGCAAATTGCCACAAAATCTGGGCCTTGCCCTTCCAAATCTACAGACTATATCTCTGGCAACCAATAGGTTTGAAGGGGTCATTCCTAGTTCCATTTCCAATGCCTCAAACCTTCAAAAAATTGATCTTGCTAACAATAATTTCCATGGCTCCATACCTCTATTCAACAACTTGAAAAATCTTACTCACCTTATTCTTGGTAATAATTATCTCTCTTCCACCACCTCATTGAATTATAAGTTCTTTGATTCCCTTAGAAACTCCACTCAGTTGCAAATTCTCATGATCAATGATAACCATTTGACTGGGGAACTTCCAAGTTCTGTTGCCAATCTGTCTACCAATCTCCAACAGTTTTGTGTTGCTGATAATTGGTTAAATGGAAGCATTCCCCCAGGGATAGAGAAAATTAAAAATCTCATATCTTTGTCTTTAGAAAACAATGGTTTCACTGGAGAGTTGCCATCAGAATTAGGAGCACTAAATAACCTGCAGCAGCTTGTGATACACAGTAATAGATTGTCTGGGGAGATTCCAGACATTTTTGGCAATTTTACAAATCTGTATATCCTTGCAATGGGAAATAACCAGTTCTCTGGTAGAATCCATAAAAGTATTGGACAATGCGAGAGATTGATTTTTCTTGACCTGAGAAAGAATAGGCTTGGTGGGACCATACCACAGGAGATTTTTCAGCTTTCTAGCTTAACAACCTTGTACTTAACAGGAAACTCTCTGCATGGTTCTCTTCCTCCTGGGATCAACAACGTGAAACAGCTTGAAACCATGTTTATTTCAGACAACCAGTTGTCAGGGTACATTCCTAAGGAAATACAAGGTTGTTCTAGCTTGAAGACACTTGTGATGGCAAGAAACAAATTCAGTGGCTCAATTCCAAAGAGTCTAGGGGATTTAGCATCCCTTGAGACTTTGGACCTATCATCAAACAATCTCACTGGCCCATTTCCTCAAAGTTTAGAAAAGCTTCAGTATATGGTGAGATTAAATTTGTCTTTCAATCATTTGGAAGGGGAGGTTCCAATGAAAGGTGTTTTTATGAACCTTAGCCGGGTTGATCTCAGAGGTAACACCAAACTCTGTGGCCTTACCAATGAAATTGTGCAAAAGTTGGGAGTCTCCTTCTGTGATGTTGGTAAGAAAAAGAGAAACATTTTACTTCCTATCATATTAGCAGTTACAGGTGCTACTGCTTTGTTCATTTCAATGCTCTATCTAATGTGGGTGTTGATGTCCCGAAAGAGGAAATGCAACAAGCAGGGGAAAACTAATTTGTCATGTGCTCCTTTTAAGGGGTTGCCTCAAAATATATCATATGGAGATATTCGGCTTGCAACAAACAATTTTGCAGCTGAAAACTTGATTGGAAAAGGAGGGTTTGGCTCTGTTTATAAGGGTCTGTTCAGCTTCAGCATCAACACTGGTGAAACCACCACCCTTGCTGTTAAGGTCCTGGACTTAGAGCAAAGCAAAGCTTCTCAAAGTTTCAATGCTGAATGTGAAGCTTTAAGAAATGTCAGGCACCGGAACCTAGTGAAGGTCATCACTTCTTGCTGCAGTGTTGATTATAAAGGAGATGACTTTAAGGCCCTTGTGATGCAATTCATGGCCAATGGTAATTTGGACATGAGTTTATACCCCAATGATGAAGAGTCAGGATCCTCTCTAACCTTGCTGCAAAGATTAACCATTGCTATTGATGTTGCTTCTGCCATGGACTACTTGCATCATGACTGTGACCCACCAATAGTCCATTGTGATCTGAAACCAGTCAATGTGCTACTAGATGAAGATATGGTTGCACATGTTGCAGATTTTGGATTGGCCAGGTTTCTGTCTCAAAATCAATCAGAGCAACAAAGTAGCACTATGGGACTGAAAGGATCAATAGGCTATATTCCCCCAGGTACAAAATATCTTTTTTTTTCACCTTCAATTTATGCATAAGCATAACTGTGTGTGTGGCTATCTAATATTGGGATGATATGATATATATGTTTCAGAATATGGTCTAGGCGTTAAGGCTTCAACTCAAGGTGATGTCTACAGCTTTGGGATCCTACTCCTGGAGATGTTCATAGCCAAGAAACCAACTGATGAAATGTTTAAAGAAGGATTAAGCCTGAACAAATTCATCTCAGCTATGGATGAGAATCAAGTATTGAATATTGCAGATCAAAGGCTTATTAAGGATTATGAATATTCATCTCAAAGCTCCATCACTGATTATCATAATGGTGAGTCAAGCGACAACAGCTATGATAATAGTGAGGCACATTGGAGGCGCAAAGCTGAGGAGTGCATATCTGCTGTGATAAGAGTTGGCTTGTGTTGTACAGCTCATCAACCCAAAGATCGATGGACTATGAGAGAGGCCTTAACGAAATTGCAAGGAATCAGGCAGTCTACGTCGGGAATGCAGCTCCTTTAAAATCCAGGGTCAGTTGTCTCATCCATGCCTACAAACCAGCAAGGGATTAGTCACTACTGTCTGTCGGCCGTGGATACCCTGGTCAAGTACCAATAAAAAAAACATAGATATTTTCACTTTTCATTAAATCAAGTGAGTTATATGCCAATTTTTCCTAAAGTTGCTACCCTTTGAATTATATTCTTGAGATGAAATTTTGATTATGTTTTGAGCCATATGAAGACATAGTACTTAACACTCCATTCCATTTTTATCTTTTCTTTTATCTTTACGATCATATCTAATATTATTAAGTGTCTTTTGTTATGTTTAATATCTAACCCTGTTATTATATTTTGAATGAAAAAGATTAATAAAATGTGTAAAGTTATAACTACAGAAAAAATAAATCTTAATTGAAATTTTAATAATTTTATAATTTATTATAGATGTACATATATTTTATCATAATATTAGTGGCTATCCCTTTATCATCCTTTAAAGTTCATCCCTATAATTTAAAAGAGACAAATTCAATCCCAATTTTGAAATCCACTGACTGAAAGAAAGACACAAAGCGTGATAAAGTGTGTTAAATGGATGTATAAAATTATTGTGTATCTAAATATTATTTTTTATTACACGTGAGATTAATAAAATTTGAATTAAAGAAAATACAAGTTAGACTTATATTATGACTTGCCCCGAGCATATCAAGGGTCGAACTCTAGTTATTTTACAACTACAAGAACTATCCATTGGTATATAGAGATCATTTCCTTTTAAAACTAAAACTTGCCTACTATTCCTATTCATTGATACATATTTCCTTTCAAAACTCAATCGAAAATGCTTGAAATTAATTTAACTGAGAAAAAAATAAAATGACAAGAAATCAATTAAATATTAAAAATAAATTTAAAACATATTTAAAATATTATTTTAGTTAATAGAAATTGTCTTAATGGAAATAAAAAGTTTAAAATATAAAAATATATATAATTGAAATTTTTTATTAATGAATCTTTAAAAATCAATTTAATTAATGAAATTTATTTTATTGGTGATTTGTAATTGTATCACATAGCTTTTTTTGTATATTTACATGAATTTGAAAAATATTTAAAGTATTATTATAACTAATAGAAGTTATCTTAATAGAAACAAAAAGTTTAAAATATAAAAATATAGATATTTAAAGTTTTTACTTTTGAAATTTTGAAAAATTAATTTAATTAAGATAAATTTTTTTGATAATGATTTGTATCACATTTCATTTTTTGTATATTTGTGTCTTTTATTTTATTTTATATTTTTAAATTAAAATTATGGCCATCTTGTTTATTGCATGGATATTTTTATGAAAAATATTTTAATGGTAATAAAAATAAATCATCAATATAAATATTTACATTGCACAATAATTTTTTAAAATATAAACAAAATAAATTACAAAATGTTTTAAAAAAGATTTAAGAGAAGTTATTGTAAAGATAATAAAAATAAATCAAAATATAAGTAATACAAATAGTTTAAATTTTTCTATTCAGGAAATTATCTTAATTTATATTAGAGTAAACCCTTAAAATAGTCCCTGAAAGATATGGGGTCGGTCATATTGGTCCCTGAAAGATAATAAATTGTAAAAACGTCTTTGAGAGATAGTAACGTCAGTCAATTAGGTCCTTCTGTTAACCCCCCATGTTAAAGTTAACAGAACTGCAAGTAAATCCTCAAAATGGTCCCTAAGATATGGGAGTTGGTCACATTGGTCCCTGAAAGATAATAAATTTTAAAAACGTCCCTGATAAATAATAACATCATTTATAAACCCTTAAAAATAGTCCATGAAAGATATGGGGTCCATCACATTGGTCCTTGAAAGATAATAAATTGTAAAAACGTCCCTGAGAAATAATAACATCATTTTTTATGCTTTCTTTTTCCTCGTTGATTTCGTTTCATTCCCGAATATTGTTGGCCGACCACCCAATACATGCATATGTTTATACTATAATGCTCTACACACCTCCGGTCCGTATGTGTTATTGTTGGTTTTCTCTCCCTTGGCTAATGTATCATGAACTCCAAGTCCTTTGGTTTCCTCTTTCACTAGAAGCTCACGTATTGCATCCTTTTTCCTCTACAGTCTAAGAATAAAAAGAAACTCCAAAACTTTTAAGGACAAAGAAAGTGCCATCTTCTTGTTGAAGATGACTTTGAGGAAGCCCACCATGAAATGAATCCTGAAATAATATTCCATTGAAGAAGGGTAAAACTTTAGATAGCATAAAGAAATAGAAGTAAAAATGATATGGCAAGAAAGAGTAAAAGCAAAAACTTCACACATGAGCTGGATTCACAATTCACAACTACCTGACATTTCTCAATCAGAGGAAAAAGACAATTTATCCAAAGCATCAAGCATGTGCCTCATTGCAGGTCTCTTATCAGGGTGGTTATGGACACAAGCTATCACAATTTTCAAAACTGCAATTATCTCTTCTTCCTTATTTGCATCTTCAACTAAGTATGGGTCTAATACGTCTGAGAGTGGTTTCTTCTCCTCAATGCAGAACCAAATCCATTGAACAAGGTCCATTTCTAAGTTACCCACTTGGATAATGGGAAATCGCCTTGTGATCATTTCTAACCAAATCACACCATATGAATAAACACCCCACTTCTGTGATGGCTTCACCACTTTCAGTGCTTCTGGAGATGATAACCATCTCCCAAAATATTAGTTGCAACTTCAGTGAACAAGCTCTTTTGTCTCTCTTGGAGTTTCTCTACGGCCACTCAGTTGTATTGTTTCCAGTGAAAGAGGAAACCAAAGGACTTGGAGTTCATGATACATTAGTCAAGGGAGAGAAAATCAACAATAGCAGACACAGACCAGAGGCGTGTAGAGCATTATAGTAGAAACATATGCATGTATTGGGTGGTTGACCAACAATATTTGAGAATGAAACGAAATCAACGAGGAAAAATAAAGCATAATAAATGATTTTATTATTTCTCAGGGACGTTTTTACAATTTATTATCTTTCAGGGACCAATGTGATCGACCACATATCTTTTAGGGACCATTTTGAAGGTTCATAAATGTTGTTATTATTTCTCAGGGACGTTTTTACAATTTATTATCTTTCAGGGACCAATGTGACCAACCCTCATATCTTTCAGGGACCATTTTGAGGATTTACTTGCAGTTCTGTTAACTTTAACAGAGGGGAGTTAACAGAAAGAACTAATTGACCGACGTTACTATCTCTCAGGGACATTTTTACAATTTATTATCTTTCAGGGACCAATGTGACCGAACCCATATCTTTCAGGGACCATTTTGAGGGTTTACTCTTTATATTATGTATTATTTTTTCATTTTCTTTTTTACCTTTTCTCTTTTAAACTAACAAATGTCTCTTTCTTTGTAGGAGTATTTTCATGAAATATGAAAAATGGTGAAAAATATTTTAAAAAATTAATTTTGATATTAAAAATAATATAATATAATATAATATAATAGTATTATTAATAAGTATAAATTAAGAACAAATATTTCTTGTTAAGAACTTAATTGATTAATATCAAATTATTCTCTTGATGTTTATTTTTTAAAAAAATTATACTACGTGTTTATGGCATGGGTCACTATGCTAGTATAGTACAAACTATATTAAAAAGAGGGGAAAAATTCCTATCTATTTTTGTGCTATATTACTGTTACATGTTAAAAATAAAATGTAGTTTGAAGTGGCTAACAGAGAGCTAGAAAAGAATACTCATTTTATTAAAGGCTTTCTAATAGGGATTACAACATAATCGAACTAAAGCCTAAAAGTTCGCTATTCGAACGTAACTTTATTTCCTATTACATGTCTCCAGGTATGTTGATCTTCGAACTAGTGCTTCGAATGAAGGAAGTAGACCCTTCGACCTGGCTATCAGTGTCATGTCTTCGGAGGAGGAATAACACCTTACTTCGAACTTTAGAAAGGGGTTGGTTCTCAGCCTTGGACCTTCCAAATAATCCAAGAGCTGAGAGTCTCACCCCATCTTCTTCATCTGGCTTCCTCCTCCTCCTCCTCTTCTTCATCTTCCTCTTCCCCCAAGAATCAGAAGATTAGGCAATGGGCTTTGAGATAGCCCATTACCCTGAACCTCTTCCTAGTACTAAGGAGGTGGGAGTAATACCAGGCCATGCATGGGGCTAAGGCCTTGAATGTTGGCTGCGCTGTTCGACCTGAGGTCAAGGTCCACTGTGAAGTGACCACTAATGTTGGACACCCTGTCGACCTGAAGTCCAAATATAATGGCAAGATCATGTCGTACAGGGCAGCCAATATCAGGGATCTCTCCATGGTCACAGGGAAGAATGGTGAGGGGTCTTCATATCCAATCCAATCTAATGCAAACCGCAAAAACCGAACCGAAAAACCGAAAACCAAAATCCAAAAAATCACAAACCGCAAAAAAACCGAAATTTTTTATTGGATTGGATTGGTTTTCGGATCCTATGTTGAAAACCAATCCAATCCAAACCGAACTTATATATACATATATTATTACTTATAAAATAATCTTATATTTATACTTGTATACATATATATTGATAAAAATACTTATACTAATATATTTTTTATGATTTTATTATCTAATATCATGTTAATATTTCTAAAATACATCAATATAAAATTAGTTTTCATGTCTCATGTCATTCTTTTTATATAATTTTATATTAATTTTAATAAATATAAGTTCTAATAAGAAAATGTTTACTATTACTTCATTATTTTATCAAATATTTATTGTCGCTTTCAAAAACTGAAAACCGATCCAATCCAATCTAATTTAAATTGGATCGGATTGGATCGGATTTGAAAAAATATCAAAACTGATAAGATGATGAAATGATAAAACCGCAATGATCGGATCAGATGGTTTTTTTGCCTCAAAACCGATCCAAACTGAACCGCGAACACCCCTAAGAATAGTGGAACCCAATTGAAGTCCTTCTCCTTTTATAGGGGTGGAAAGCCATGGAAGAATTAAGAGTGCTGTTCCAAAGAGCCAATCAGAAGAAGTCTTGGTCACATTGACCAAAGTGGACGGTGGTCAGGACAATTAAGTTGGACGACAGGTAAGTGGTTTCGAAGAGCAAAAAGAAGGCCTGGGTTTCAAAGGAGCAAACAGGATCAAGAAAGGGTCTGGGCAGGTTCTAAGTAAGCCATGGTTCGAAGAAGTAGAACATTTAGCTAGTTCGAAGTTCCTCCTCCACTTTGGTTCGAAGGAACGCTTCTCCATCAGTTCGAGAAAGGATCATATCCCCTGTTTCTGTTCAGTTTGCCTTGGACGTTTTCCACGTAATCAATGGCAGTTATTAAGCACGAGCCCACCAGAGTGCATGCAGTGTTCATGAGGAGTTACGTAAGGATCTTGGGAGGTTACGGCAACCGAGAAACGGTTACCAGGGGGAGCTATAAATAGGAGAAAGCATGAAGGAACAAAGGTCCACAACCTGAACACTCAAGTAGCACCCTGAAAGTCGTAGCATCCACCATAGCGATCCAAGGCACCCAGCATGCTGAGAGAAAGTAGGGACAGCGCAGACCACCCTTTTCTTTTTATGTTCATTTCTTCTTCATTTGCTTCGCTTAGTTTTCTTGTTCACGATCTTTATAGTAAGGATCTGTGGCATTGTAATTTATTTTCTTTTAAGATACTCATCCTGTACGTTGTTCATCTACATTTTTAATGCAATTTAAGGCCTTCTCAGGGGCCAGTTCTTAGACGTTTTGTGTCCTACTAAACTTTCCTAGAGGTTTCACACTAGGTAGAACCCACACAAATTAAGAGGACTCGTATCTCGTCCTAGATTGCTCTGAGATACATTTGTTTGTGTTAAATTTTAGGACAAATAATTACCTCTTGCTAAGGTGGAGGACGTCTATATTTACGGAGAAAATAAAAAAAAAAAACTATGATAGTGAACTTAAATACATCTTGGTTCCTATAAAAAAGAATTACATCTTGATTAAAAAAAGAGAATTAGTGTGTAAGTCCTTCTTTTTCTTATATTTTATTAAATTAAGATATTATTAACCAATGTGGATCTTTTTCAGTCCCATTTTATGAAATTCTCTGTATGGGTCATAACATTAATTTGTTTTCTCTCAAGTTTACATCAATGAACTAAACAACAAACTACAATAGGATATTTGACATCACATTTTAGTTTAAAATGTTAATGATATGAATCCAGAGGGGTGGATTCGTTTTATGGATCTATCTAGGTTGAAATGCTCATAAGTAAGAAATTTGAGAAATTGTTTAAAACGAGAAAATGGAAAAAGTAAGAAGATGGAATGAAAATTGATAGACGTCTCACTTTCAAGTATGGAAGATAAACCTAAGAGTTATACACACAATGGGATGAAGGACCTTTGATAAAACTCAATTCTTGATTAACAATAAAACACACAAGAGAATCAAACTCTCAATTTTATAAATTCTGAATTCAACTTGTATCTTACATGAAATGTGCGCCTATATATATAGGCCTAATACCAAGTTGTCCATGTGCAAATTGCTTGACCTTCTATACTCAGATTAGTTACAAAATAATCAACTTAAGGTAATAATTAAAATGAAGCTAATAATTGGCAGCTTAATAACTAAGTGTAACTGCCCAAAATAAATTAAACATGCAGCCCACTATGTTTAACATTTTTTTGCCGCCTCATAATCATCAAATTGTACCAGCCAATGGAGCATTTATTTGTGCACAATTCATCCTTCCTTCTTACATAAATAGCTGCAACCTCTAGACTATAATGTAACAGCCACTTGCCAATTTATTTGAAGCAATAATTCTACCCAAGAGTTATATAATTGACCGCTCAAATGAAAGTGTATCAGCCCATAATTGTTTGGTTGGCATTTTGTAACTCCCATGCGCATGAATTATTTCTTATATTAGCCAACAACTTAATTCTTTAACTTTACCCGGTTGAATTCACATCAGTTAAGATAATAAATATGTAAGTTTTTTCCTTTTATTGTCTTCATTTAAACTATTTTTAATCCATATCAAATTTCATTACTTAAACTTTTTTTTTACACATACATGTGTAAGAGAAAGCTTAACATTATAGAATGAAAAAATGGAAAGAAAAGCAAGGATCGTTCCCCCATCTGGTAATTGATATGAGTGAAAAGTAGGAAGGAAAAAAAAAGGTTTTATAAGTGGGAACCATGCAAATAATCTCTCCTCCTCAATATGAAAAGCATGAGGGATGGGATGTTTTGTGTGATTTGTCAAATACTCCTCAATTTAATAATAATAATAATAATACAAATAAAAAGTCTAATAATAATAATAATAATTTTAAATATATTCTTTAAATTATATTTTTATCACCCTTGGTAATAGAGGATACCTACGGTGAAAACAAAAAAAAAGGTAATCACGCCTCATTTTTACTCGAGAATATTTGTTATTTGATAGAGATGTCCCTTTCTTTCTTTCATGTTTACTCTTAATTTCTTTCCTTTCAAAAAATTTGAAAAATATCTCACTTTTCACTTTTTTCCCCTGTTATTTCATTTTCTTTCCTCTCACTTCCTTTCTACAGTCAAACAAAGGATCATGCGGCAATAATTGAAATGAAAATGGCAAGATAGATAATAAAAGCTTTCAAATAGGTACTTAATCATATGTACTTAATAAATAGAGGTATTAACTAGATACTGCATATATTTAGAATACCTATGAATCATAACAATATTGGCCATAGATACTTTAGAATATCCATCTATTAGCACTATGTTTGGTTAAATAGAAGTATTGACAAAATACAACATATAGGAGAGAAGTCAGAGAGAGAAATATAAAACTCCTATCATTTGGTTAGTCGAAGAAATACCATATGAGTTCTAAAAGTAACGAGACCAACACCCGATACATCTCCCCCCAATTTTGGCGAGAGATAGAAGAGAAATCACTCATACACACTCTCTTTCACTGCAACATGGAGAGGATCACTATTGTTGATCTCATTTTTCAGCTTCTACCTTCAACTTCATTGTCGCAATGGTGGAGGACTCATGAAGGATCAGTTGGGGAAGGAGACATGATGGTCTAGGCCGCAAAGCGGTCGTAGTAGTGGACGGTGATGGTTTTGGTGAGCGGTAGAGATGGGGGTATGACACGATTGAGGATTCGTGAATCACCTACGCGTGCTAGAGATGCAATTTAGATAACGGGTGAGGAAATCGAGGCTATTCTGTTTGGGTGGTCATGGTTGGAGGTTAAGGTCTTTGGGTTATTATATGAGGCTGTAAAGGTGAAAGACTTGTGGTGTTGGAGATGCGATTTTGGAATCGGCGGCTATTCTGTGTGGGTGGTCCTCTTTCATGTCTTCTCTTTTCTTTGTTTTTCAAGTTGTGGGTTTTTGAATTATGGTTAATTTTCTTTCTTTTTGGGGTTGTTGGATTTTGTTTGTAGGTGATGAATGTGGTTAGGTGTTTGGGTGATTGATAGGTTGATTGAGGGGAGGAGGTTCTGGTTTTTTATTCATCAGAAATAAAGAAAGAAGACGAAAAAAACAGCAAAAAAAAAGAAAAGAAAAATATGCTACTCTAGAAATAAAGAAAGCATAAGATAAAAACAACCAAAAAGAAAGCAAAACTAGTAATAAAAGGGTCACGCAGTGCAACTCTAGAGGGTTATGCTGTAGGAGAATCATAACAAAGAGAAGTTTATGTTTGATATATTAATAAAAAACCATCATTTCTCTCTAATTACTCCTATCAAACCAAACAATAAATTTTCTATTTCTCTTTTATTTTTTATATATTTCTCACATAAAAAAACTTATAAATCATCTTTATCTCTTCACTGTTTTTCTCTCGTATTTCTCTCTTCTCTACTTCTATCCTCCCACCTAACAAAGGCTACATGTTTTCTTTTTTCCCTCGTACTTTTTATTAAAAATGAAAAAAAAGTAAATCCTAACAAAAAGAATATTATTTAAATTTAATAATCATACATTGTTAGTATAAAAAACTTTTACAATATCATCTAAAGAGGAGTTATCACGTCATTTAATGAATTTAGTAATTAATATATATGGGATGCCATTTTTTTTCTTATTGAAATGAGGCAAAGAGCAAAAAATTACAGGGAAACTAACGGGGGACAGAGAACCCCATAACATCAAAGAACAAACTAACGTGAACACAAGGTGGAGGAGTGTCTATTATGTGGACATCAAAACTACCTAAATGAGCATGGTTGGCAATCCTATCAGCTATACCATTTGCTTCTCTCCATATATGAGATATGAGAAATTCCCAATCATGAGATAAAAGATGCTTAGTCCTCTGAATAATTGAAAAGAGGGATGAGAAGAGAGCACTCCCTCATGGATAAGCTTAACCGCTATAGCTGAATCACTCTCAATAATAAGATAACGAACACATAAATTCCAAGCAACTTCCAGGGCCGAGAGAATACCCCTCAGCTCGGAATTTAAAACGGAAGATAAACCAATATTTTGTTTAAAACCAACCGGTCATCTCCCCAAATGATCTCTTAATACTCCACTACAAGCAGCGTGGGATCCATCGAGCTTAACTGAGGCATCCATATTGAATATGAGATGTCATATTTATTAAATGACATTACAACACATAATTAAATTTTAGTATTAATTTTTTTTACACTATCTATGTATAGTAATTAAATTCATATTATTTAAGAAAAGGAGAAACAATTGACTAACTATGTTTAATGACAAATAAAGAGCCAAAAAAATAGAAATGAATAATTTCAATCCCACATGTGCCCTTTTCTACTACTATTCGAAGGTGATTGATGGTGTCGTATAAAGAGAATGAAAGACTTGAATATATTAATGAAAATTAATCTTAACTTGTTACATCCAAGTATGACTATATATATACACAATAACAATTTGAATTTGAAAATAAGAGTTGTTACAGTTTGTTACAAGGCAATCCTAGGATAGGATTCCAATACGCCCCCGCAAGATGGTGGAGGATGGAACTACACCAATCTTGGTCTTGAGAAAGGAGTGACGTGTCCCGGATAGAGGCTTTGTGAGAAGATCTGCAAGTTGATGGCTTGAAGGTAGATGGGAGACCATAAGTTGTTTAGAGGCAATAAGATCTCGAACAAAATGAAAATCAATAGCCACATGCTTCATTCTAGAGTGGAAGGCTGGATTAGCACACACATAGGTGGCGCCAATGTTGTCAGAGAGAATAGATGGTGGAGATGGGAGAGAGACCCCAAGTTCTAGAAGAAGATGTTTCAACCATAAGATTTCAGCAGCTGTGGAGGCAATGGTCCGATATTCGGCCTCTGTGGAGGAACGAGCAACTGTGGTTTGCTTTTGCAAGACCATGAAATAGCATTGGCACCAAGATAAATGAGATAAGCAGCAGTGGATTTGCGATCGGAGGTGTCGCCTGCCCAGTCAGCATCACAAAAGCCAGTGAGACACATGGATGGATCAAAGATGAGATGAAGTCCATGGTCAATGGTTCCTTTGAGATATCGGAGCAATCTTTTGAGAGCCTGCATGTGTAAGTTGGAAGGAGCTTGCATGTGCTGAGCCAATTTGTTAGCCGTGAAAGCAACATCCGGCCTTGTGAGAGAGAGATATTGAAGTGACCCAACAAGTTGACGAAAAAGGGTGACATCACAGGTTGGATCATCATTTGATGAAGTAAGTGAGCAACTTGTGGACATAGGCGTGGAGATAGGTTTAGCATTAGACATGTGAGCCTTTTCTAGAATGCCCCGAATGTAGTGGTGTTGAGTGAGGAACAAGCCTTTAGAAGTGGGAATGAACTCAACGCCAAGAAAGTGATGTGGTGTGCCAAGATCCTTGAGAGAAAAGGTTGCTGCAAGTGATTGTTGAAACTCCTTAAGGAATTTGGTGTCATTGCTTGTTAACAAAAGATCATCTACATACACCAAGAAATAAGTCGTCATAGAATCAGTATGATAAATGAATAATGAGGCATCTGACTTGGAGTTTGAGAAACCATAACTTAATAAAAACTCCTTCAGGGCATTGTACCAAGCACGCGGTGCTTGTTTTAAACCATAAAGAGCTTTATGAAGCTTGCAAACATAGTTCGAAAAGTTTGGATGAACAAAGCCTTTAGGTTGATCCATGTAGACAGCTTCAGTAAGGGTGCCATTAAGAAAGGCGTTGTTGACGTCCATTTGGCTTAAGGGCCAGCCACGGGATAGGGCAATACACAGAACAAGCTTGATGGTTTGAGGTTTTATGACAGGACTGAAAGTTTCCTGAAAATCAACCCCAGGTCTTTGATGAAAACCTTTTGCTACAAGACGAGCCTTATATCGAGAGATGGAGCCATCCGGATTTCTCTTCAGTCGGAAAACCCATTTATTGCCAACAACATTATAGTTAGACTCCCGCGGGACTAGAGTCCAAGTTCCATTCTGCATGAGAGCGGAAAACTCATCTGACATAGCTTGCCTCCACTCGGGAGTGGTAAGAGCCTGAGAAACACATGTGGGTTCCACTGAAGTGGGAAGAGGGTATTTAGTAACATTTAGGGCAACTTTAGGCTTAAAAATTCCATTCTTGGCACGGGTGATCATGGGATGAGAAGAGATGAGGGAAGTGGATTGTGAGGGTTGAGATGCTGCTGCGGGTGTCCGAGGTATAGATTTTGTGTACAAGTGGGATTCATCATGATAAGGTTGTAGGGTGGGGGTGAGGAGAGGGGTTTTCTTGTTGTGGGACTATAGGTGTATGTGGGGAGGGGAGTGGGTTTAAAGGAGTTGTTGATGGGGCGGGAATTTTGGGATTAGGTGATGAGGTGGGAGTGGGGGAGGTTGGTATGGCTGTTTCTAAGGTCACGGTATGTTGGGAAGGGAATTATAATTGGGGATGAGCTGGCGCGGTTGTATGGTTGGAGGATTGGTGCGCGCATTGGTTGGAGTGTTGCGCATTGGGTGGGATTTGGGGAAGTTAGTCGGTTGGGTGATGAGCTGGCGCGGGTGCAAGGTGGCTGGATTGGTGCGCGGGTTTGGTGGGTAGTTGCGCATGGGTTTGTTGGATCAGGGGCGCTGTTGTAGGCTGTTACGGGTGAGTGGTTATGGATTGGTGCGGAATGGGTGGGCAATGGAGTTGGCGTGTGGTGTGGGCTTTGGATTGGGCCGAGAGTTTGAGTGGTTGGTGTGGCTTTGTTTACGGGATTGTTTGTTGGGAGGTGGCGTGTGGTTGGACTTGGAGGTAGACTAGGGATGGGATTTGGTGATGAGGTGGCGGGGTTGAATGGGGAGGTCGTTTGGGTTGTTGCGGATGTGGTGGGAGAAGAGATTAGGGGATGACTAAGTGGGGAAAAGGATATTTCAGGGGAGTTGTGAGAAACATGATTTTTGAAATTTGAAGAGAATGGAAATGTGTCTTCAACAAACTGGACATGACGAGAAATGTGAAGTTTGTTGGTCTTGGGATCTAGACACAGATAAGCACTTTGACATGAACTGTAGCCAAGAAAGACACAAGGATGTGACCGAGACTCAAATTTATTTGACACATAAGGTTTAAGCCAAGGAAAACATAGACAACCAAACACTTTTAATTTTTGATAATTTGGTTCACAATTGAAGAGTTTGGTATAAGGTGAATGGAGACTAAGGACAGGGGTGGGATGACGATTGATGAGAAAGGCCGCTGTTTGGATAGCATAACTCCGGAATTTGAAAGGAAGTGACGCATGATTAAGTAAGCAGCGAGCAGTTTCAACAAGGTGTCTATGTTTCCTTTCAGAGATACCATTATGCTCTGGGGTATGAGGTGGTGTTTTTAGGTGAGAGATGCCATGTGTTTGGAGAAATGAGCGTAGTTTAATGAACTCACCACCATTGTCGGAATAGAGTGACTTGATTTTAGTGTTAAACTGAGTTTCAACTAGAGATTTAAAAATTGGAAAAATTGATGAAACATCAGATTTAAACTTGAGTGGATATAACCATACATAACGAGAATAATGATCAGTAAATATTACGTAATAGTTAAATCCATCAATTGAAGTAATTGGAGCAGGGCCCCAAACATCAGAGTACACAATATCCAAAGGGTGATGACTAACTAAACTAGACTTTGAAAACGGAATCTTGTGACTTTTATTTGAAAGACAATCATGACATTTATTGCTAGAAGTTGAGAAGGGGATGTTGTTGGTCTTGAGGGCATGACTAAGTGTGCGGGAGGCAGGATGTCCAAGTCGGTGGTGCCAAAGGGAGAGGGATGGAGGGGAGTGCACATGGGATAGTTGAGGAGGGTGGGTTCTGGCTGGAATCTTGTACACGTTATCTTCATTCGGACCGTGCAGTAGCACCGCCCCCGTGGTCAAGGCCTTCACCTCAAAATGCCAAGGAAAAAATTCAATTGAAACATCGTTAGTTTGACAAAGTTGAGAAACTGAGACCAAGTTTTGGGTAACGGAGGGTACACACAAAATATTTGAAAGATGAAGAGATTTAGAGGGGGTGGAAAGAGTGGTGGAACCCAAATGTGTTATGGGAAGGCGCTTACCATTGGCAACCATGAGGTGATTAGGACCATTGTAGTTATCCGTCACTTGCAGTTTAGAAAGATCATTGGTAATGTGATGTGAAGCACCGGAGTCCATGAGCCAAGCAGGTTCATATGGTGTATGTGTTTGAGCCAAGTTCACAGTGGGCATGGATGGCTTGAGAGAATTTCCAGGTATTTTGTAGCATGTCTTAGCCGTGTGACCTTTCTTCCCACAAAATTGACACACAGGTGGTGGGAAGGAGTTGCCTTGTCGGTTATGATTATTGGAGTGAGGACGCCCACGATGTGTAGAGGAACAATGGACATGATTGGCTGTAGCAGGCAACACAGCAAACGCACGTTCCTCACGTTGAAGATATAATTCAAAGTCCACTAATTTGTCAAACAGATCATCAAAGCTGATGGGGGTGTCACGAGTCCGAATGTAAGTTGTAAATTCTCGGAATGAGGGTCCCAAGCCATTGAGGGCATAGATGACGAGATCAAAATCATCTAGTGAGTGCCCAATTAAGGCAAGTTCATCAGCAGTGATCCGAATTGATCGAAGATATTCAGAGATAGAGGAAGTGCCCTTAGAGAGGGTGCTGAGGCGCTCACAGAGAGACATAACACGCGAGCGAGAACGATTAGCATAAGCACGTTGCAACTTGACCCAAGCATCTGCAGATGTGTCTGCGGAGGAAATAACAGCACGTGCTTCTGAGTCACAGGAACCAAGAAGAGCAAGATAAAGAAATTTATCTTGGCGGATCCAATGTGTGTAGTCCGGGTTGGGACAAGTCTCAGCACCTTGGCCAATGGAGGAGGGGGGACAGGGAGTGGCACCGGTTACATAGCCTTCAAGGTTGCGAGCAACGAGAAGAGCATTGAATTGTTTGCACCACGCAGGATAATTTGTATCGTTAAGTTTAATGGGTAATTGAGTGACAGTGTTGAATTCAATAAGTTCAGAAGAAGGAGAGGTCATTGTGGTAGATTTAGAGGTCATTTAGAGGATCGAAAAAAAAGACTAGTTAAGCTTGAGAAGCTTTGATACCATAAAGAGAATGAAAGACTTGAATATATTAATGAAAAATAATCTTAACTTGTTACATCCAAGTATGACTATATATATACACAATAACAATTTGAATTTGAAAATAAGAGTTGTTACATTGTTACAAGGCAATCCTAGGATAGGATTCCAATATCGTATACCACTTGATCACTTGACATCTTGTGGAGGGCTTAAACCCCAACCCCTCCTCCTGAGTACTCAAACCCCACCTATTCAAGGTTTTATGTCCGTTTTCACTTGAAAGTATTTTGTCCATGCAACTATACCACTGCTGCATTTTGTACACACACCAACACTTCAGAGTGCAGTTTCCTTAATGCTTATTTTATTTTGTAATTATCTAAATCAGCCACACTCCAGCTCTACTGAGGTACGGCCCATGTTAATTGCAGCAGACGCTATCCAGAAAACTTGCGTCACTAAAGATTAACTGTTGCAACTTATTTGGTACAGTGCTCAATTTCTTTTAACATTTGTTACATACACTTAAATTGTAAAAAAAAAAAATCAACTGCTATAGAAAGATTTAAATTTGAAGCATACTTTTATTAGTAACATGTTTAAATTTTTAATTTCCCACAAAATCACGTTTCAAAATCCAAATTCATAATCACAAGTTGATAACATGATTTTAATATAATCCAAACATGTTATATACATTAAAACCATGTTAAAAACATGAATCTTATCCAATAATACTCTCATTGGACTCTATTAGAACTCTATATAATAGAGTATATCCAGTTCAATGCTACTTTCAACCTCATTTTGATTTTTGAGTATAACCAATCGTACTATAAAGCGATAAGATGAATATACGTATGGAAGAGCAAAATAAAAGTGAGTAGACATGTCACTATGTCAGTACTTGGTATTGTTGGGGAGGGAGAACACTGAACAGGTACGTGGTTGACATAGTCAAAAGTTAGATCTCTGTCTTTTCCGACAACTTGGGCCAGGACCACACACACAAACAACCCCATAGCATTCATTAGTACACTCGGGGGTAGAGATAAGTAACATCTTGACGTTTCCATGGAGGTGGAATTTAAACCAGCAAATACTCTTCACATAAACAGAAAACACAAGATGGTTCATCACAGTTTTTTTAGTATAATAAAAAACCGCATTGGAAGAATAGCCTATAGGGCCTTGCCTATGCCCTATAGCTATCCGATAGTTATCTAAATATGCAAGCAAAATAAGATTACAGAACAATTTAAATGAACCAAAGTAGAAGATGCTAATTAATTTACATTTGATTGAAACTTGAGCAAGGCAATCTCAGAATTGGCCCTTGATGATGCAATCCTTGGGCTGCTATTGCTACTACTATCAGACAATGTAGCAAGTGTTTTCTGTAGAACCCCAGATGGAGATGATACCATTGTTCCTAGAGGGCTACTTGGATCAACATGAGTTATGACTGGGGAGGATGGATTGGAGGTTGCATCACTGGTGGCAGTGACTGTGCTTGGCCTTAGAACTTCAGCTAGAGGACCCCCAGGTGTTGAAGCCACCCAAGATGCTGGTGGGTTGAGCCAATTTGAGAGAGAGATTTTAGTATCATTGTGTGTGTTTCCATCAGGCTCCATTAGTCCCAACCCCATTCCAATAGTTCCCATGTTTTCATGCACAGCACCACCCCCACTACCCCCCATTGATAGATCAAGAGAAGAAAGGGATAATTTACCAATTGATGCAGCAGAGTTCTTGCTGTTGGTGTTAGCATTGCCTTCACCTGTTTCTGCATTAGACCAAGCATCAATGAAACCCCTTGGTTTCTCTGATTGGAGATTTTCCATGGGAACAAGAGGATTTAGGAACAGAGGAAGGCGCCTGTCCTGTTGATCCAGTCCAGAACTATAGAGTGCAAATGAATTCAGATATTGTGTCTCAGTGTTATTACAGGAACCTTCACTGGTCATTGCAACTTTGTTATGCATAAGAGATTGCCATTCTGAGTTAGAAGCACCTAGGGAAATAGGATCCCCATTCAGCATCCACTCCAAGCCCCTTTAAGTTCAATTCACCAAATTAGTAACAGAGTAGTCAACTCTATATCACAAACATAACAGTAACAAACAAAGCCCAAACACACACAAAAGAAAAGAATGTTATATGACAAAGTTTCATAGAGATCTAAGGCCTTGGAGCATGAGTTTCATAGAGGAAAAATCCAAGCTTTACTATCCTGGTTGTCTTTATTTTTGACTAACCAAACAAGAGATCCATGATGGCAAAACCCAAAGAAAAAGTAAATATCCAAAACTTCAACTCACCTGCGTTCTTTATTAGAAGAAACAGAAGCCATGGAGTCAAAATTTGCAGCTTTGACACCAAAATTGTTATCAAGAGAAAGGGAAGATTCAAGGTATGGATGAGTTGTAGTAGAGGCAAGAAAATGGGATGAAGATCCATCTTTTGTGGTTGTGTGGTTAGAAATAGCTGCTGAAACATCAGGTGAAGGAAAAGGATTGGAATCATGGCGAGCCCTTTTGATTTGGAGGCTGTTGTTGGTGTGAACTTCCACAGGCTTTCTTGAACGGGGACGACCTCTATGCATATGGCGCTCACAATACTTGTGGTTAGGGGCCACATCTCTAGAACATCTCCATTTTTTACCATCTGTTCTTCTGCACCTACCTGGCTCTGGATCAGTGTTGCTGCTTGACAACCTCAGATTGAAACCACCATCCACTGCTCAAAAAAAAAAGAATGCAAATTTCAAGAAAAACAGTGAAAGAAAGCAACACATCAAGAAAAAGGGTCACAGTGATAGAATGACAAAAGGTATAATCTTTGAGAGTTGAGACAAATTTCAAGAGAAAGGGCAGGCAAAGAGGCAAAAACACAAACTTTTTGATGGGGAATGGACTGAAAAGGTAAGAAAAAAAGGCATGGAAGCATGTTGTCCTCTCTGTTTGCGCATGAACTGTGAAAATGAAATAACTAGCTAGAAGGCCAAAACAAACAAGAATTAAAAGAGGGTGATAATGATATTCATACATGGAGAGCGAGAAGTAGGAGGCGTGAGTGAAATTGGGATGAGAAGATCAGGAGGAACAGGAACAGAAGCCATCATGTACTTGTAAATCATAGCTTGTCTTTGAAGCTCATTCCATTGTGCACTTGTGAAAGGAAACCCCAAAGCCGCCATTCCACCTGCTGTGACCACAACCAAAGATTCAGACACTCGGACAGAACAGTCTTTCTTCCCATTCTCTCTCTCTCTCTCTTCTGACTAGCCTCTACTTTTTTTAGAAAAAGAAATGAAACATTCATCAACATTGAATTGAATAATGGAACAAAAAGAAAACACAAACCTGGGGATTTGAAGGTAGTGGTAGCAGGAGTATAAGCAGAAGAAATGTCAAAAGGCTGCAAAGGTCTTATTAGAGCAGAAGAAGCAGCACCGCCACCATCAATGGCAGCACCAAGAGCAGGAACATCACTAACAAGGTTTATATGATTAGTAAAAGACATGTAGGTAGTGGGACCATCAGCATCACCAGCAGAGGAATCATTATCAAAGGGTGATGAGAATGAACGGTGGTGATGATTATGATGCACCATCATGGTCATCTTATTAGGAAATGCTTCAAGACTCTTCACACCCAAACCAACAACACTGGTGCTTTTTTTTATATTAGGTTCCTTGTCTGAAACGCCAAAATCACCCCTCATAACTCTTACGCTAATTAAAAGTATTAGACCCACCCACTTTGCTCAAAATAGCAAACCCACTTTCCCATCAAATAAAAAGAATCTCTTTTTCTCTTTCTCTCTCTCTCTCACTCACCCACCAAACTCACTCAACTCTGGTTATTCTATACCCAACTTTTCAGGTAAGGAAGAAATTGCTGTTTATGGCATATGGATGTGTATCTATCCATCTAACAGCAATGATAATATAGAAACAAACGAAGCATCAATATTTCTCTCTCTTATGACAGGTGTTGCAATGGAGTAAAGGGTGGGGTTGATGTGGGATTTATGATTGAGTTATGGGTTGCCGCCATTCTCGGCCTTTGCTTTGCTTCCATGCTTCCAACATTCGCACCACTCACTAGCAGACAAATTAGTAAAAAGGTGACCCCTTTTTTGTTCCTTTTCTTTCACTCTTTCTCTCTCTTTATTTTTTTTATCTCTCATCATTATTATGGTATCTATCACTTTCTGCATGTAAGGCTAAACCCCGTTCCAGATACTCTTATCTTGTATTGGGAAACTACCACGGAAGGAACATAAACAGAACGGAACACGAACAGGATTTGGCCTTCATTACCTACAACGGCCACCGTTTCCGTTATTATTTATAAGCCTTACATGAAATTTGTTAAAAATTACTAGTACTAATACATGAAAGTGTTATATATTTATAAAATGTTTTATTTTTTATTTTAGGTTACATTTTATGAAAAATGTTTACTTTTTATGAAAAAATATGGAACATTGGTGTCAAATATATATTTTAGGGAAAGGTTACATTTTATCCAAAATGTTTACTTTTTTATGTTTACTTAAAGACCTTTACGAGCTAGCTCAGTTGCTGTCCTGGGGTTAAAATTTTAGGGAAAAGGTATCTTGGGATCATAATTTTGGATGGTGCTTCAATAAAAGGAATGGAAAGGAAAAAAAAGTGAGAGAAAAATGGAATAATTGTTTGTTTAGCGTTAAAATTAATTAAATTTAAATTTAAATTTACTAATAGTCCGTTTGGTTTCACGTTGCTACAGTACGAAATCATGGTTTCACGAAATTGATTTTAAATAACTTTTGTCCAACGTGCTTCGTAAAATGTATATCACTCATCTCAAATATTAATTTCTACAATCAATTCTACTTAACTGTAACCAAACAGACACTAAAACAATTAATTTTAATGTTAAAAATATGGATTTACTATATTTCAACCCTAAACCACGTATGTTGTTAAAAACAAAGAAGAATAAACCCTCAAATTCGTCCTCGAACTATTTCTTTCTTAATTAGTCCCTAAACTAAATTAATTACATAAGTAGTCCTCAAACTTTTAAATATTCATCACATTAATCCTCCAACTTTTACATTATCTCGTTACATTGATCCCTGTTTTGGAGGACTAATATAATAGATATTTGAAAGTTTAAGAATTAACTTTTGTTTTTATTTATTTTAAGAATTAAATAGGAGAGAGAATGATATTTCAAGGATGAAAATTTTGGTTTATTCAAACGAAGAAAGGTGAAAGGAATAATGATAAAAGGGAAAGTGAAAAAAAAATACATTTAATTGAGTGAAATTTTTTTATGCTTTCACTTTTTCTTATTGTGAGATTTGTACTTTCTATCCACCATATTTTTCATCTCCTGAAATAAATGAAGAGGAGTGTAGAAGTGAAGAAAAGAAAATTAAAAAAAATGTGATAATTAATAAAAGTAATACTAATAAGTGTGGGAAGAGAAATGTAAAAAAGTGATATGAAAGTGCACAATTCAAAAATTTAATTGCGAACCTTGTTCAATTATTTTCACTGATATGCTTCGTAGTTTTCCAGCTTCACCGAAAGAAGTACGAATGATGCTGCTTTTTGTCTCTGCACCTGATGACAAAAAACCACGATGCTAACTACAAAAGCAGATAGAAAAGATGATACAAAACCACGATGCTTTTAGTCCTGATTTATGGAGATTACATTCAGCTCTCGAAAGATGAAAAAACTGTTCCACCAAGCACTGTATGCTTGATATTAAAAAAGGCTAAATTAATTAAATTGAACAATATTTTTCATCATCAGTGAAAATGCAATTTCTATGTTTTGATGTACTAATTAATATGACCGAATTCGGATATTTTCCGGGAAAAAAATGGGGGTTTAGTTTTTTTTTTCTTTTATTATTATTATTATTATTATTATTATTATTATTATTATTATTATTATTATATATTAGCTATTCAAAGTTGTTAGGGCCGGGAAATCGCAACCTTCTGCTTCTGGTATGTATTAGACACGTTTCCATTAACAGTTGAGTGTATAAGAGAAAGACAAGAGTAAATTCCAAGGTCACAGTTCTTCTACATTTCCAATTTCCAAATATACACAAGAAGGATTCAATTCAGTGTGCTTGGTGAGCTAGCATTGTCCGAGATTCTTGCTGCAATGCCATTCTTCCCCCTTATCATATAATCATTTTGGTATAGATATGTGAGGCCTATGTCTAAGGTTTGACTTGTGAATAATGTTGTTCTTGTCATCTTACTGCTAACTGGCATGGTGACATGTGAAAATCACATGGATCCTTATGAACCAAGTAAATGGTGCTTGATGGAGACATGATGAATTAACATTTTAATGATCACCATATGTTATTATTGCTGGACAGGACCATATCATCAAAACCATTAATATTTATTCCAAGATAACCATTAATAACCACGCACCACACAAAAAAAAAATTAATTATTAGTGTTTTTGTTACAGAGTTTCACATCTACACAATATAACACCAAATAAAAGTATATAAACCTTAGGTAATTCTCGTTCTATAAATTAGTTTTTGAGGTTGAATTAGACTTAAAAATATAAGATGGTATCAGACTCTATTCTACATAATCCATTGTTATTGGATCGCCATGATCGGTTGTTATTGGGTCACCACTTAACTAGAGACAAGACCAAATAAAAATATATAAGTCTTGGACAATCCTCCTCTCATCTCTTTTAAGGCATAAAGATCACTGAAATAGTCAGACTAGGTTGGTTAAATAACTTAAGGTGTGGAGTCCCCTTATTTTCTTTAATCTTTTACCCTTTGTTTGTTATAGGAGAGTTTGGGGAGAGAGAGATAATGAGAAGAGAGTTTGTGGAGAGATTGGAAACCATCTGGTTTGGTATAGGTCGAGAGAGAGATAGGGTGGATTATTTTTTGTGGATGCCACCAGATTTTGAGTCTCCACATTGGTGGAGAGAAAAGGGAGAGAGGAAGGGTTGAGTTTGGGAAAAGTCATATTTGTCCTTTTTTATTTTTTCTAATGAATAAAATCATTATTGTGAGGAGGGTGCATGGTTTTGTCATTTTCAAGATTTATAAATCTTTATCTTATTTATTTCTATACAACTAAACAACTATCAAAATTAATTTCTCTTCTATCTCTCTCATATTTCTCTAATATCAAATAACATTTATTTCTACTTTATTTCTCCATTATTTATCTCTTCACTATCTCCCTTCCCTATTTTTCTCTTCTCTATTTTTTTATATAAACCAAACATAGGGTTAGATTAATATAATAAACGGAGGAAAGAAATTAAATAGAATGACACATGCACCTCCAAACTTGTAATTGTAATGCCATTGAGTGGTTTTGCTTGTAAAGTTGAGACAGAAGTCATTAAGAGGAATATTAACGGTGACCCCATTGAGATAAGTGAAGGAGGCCCAGGTGCCCTGTTTTTCTTCATCTTTAAAATTAAAAGTACATGTCCTAATTTCGGGCACCAAATTTTGTTAAAGCATATTGACTTGTTAAGGGACTTGTTTAGCCATACTTGGTCAAGTGTGAAGGCCTTGTGGAATGTCCTCCCCTTACCCAACCAAAAACCTTTATGATATTTAGAGCGTCAGATTTTGAAATTAAATCTTGAATCTTGTCAGTGGCATTTCAGGACACACCTGGCAAGCTTATAATTATATTGTTTTTTATTTTTAAAGAAGTGCTATATAATGCTATATGGCCCGAAATTGTTACATAATAAAGGGGAGAAGTCAAAATACAGTATATAATGCTATATGGCTCGAAATTGTTACAAAAGTCAAAATACAGAGGTGTGTACGTCGGGTCGTCGAGACTGCCTCGGTTAAGTCTAATGGTCATTCTCATTTGAATTGTCACAACACTAGTAGAGCTGGGCCGAAAAATGAAAAAAATAAATAAATAAGTGGAGGAGAAAAAAAAATCTAATTTTCACTTAATCGTCACTAAATTGATTCGGTGACAAGTTTGGGCGTGGACGATATCGATTTTCTTTTTTTATCTATTATTATTGTTCAATAGTGCATTGTATTATGTAATGTATATTTGATGAAGCTGTTCCGTGGTACCAACTCGGATATAATTACGACTGTTTACTCGGATGGGGGCAAAACAGCTCACTCGGAGGAGTCAAACAGCTCACTCGGACAGGACGAGTTAAGACAGTCTACTCGGATGAGTTAACTCGGTCTAATATAGGAAACTCGGATGGAGAATACTGACCAAGATATTACATTAAAATTATTACACATCCTAGTCGGAATTACATGCATATTAAAGACAGTTGTCTATTAACGTGGCATGATATTAAGTAATAAAAAAATCCTCTCCATTTGTGCAAAGACAAGTGGCAGCGCATTCCCAAAGGAGATGATGTCATCATTCACCTACCCCCACGTGTGGAGAAGTTTCTACGATCACTATAAATACCCTCATGCAAGTCCCAAAACAGGTATACTCATATTTCTAAGAAATAGCCAAAACTCTGCAAAATTGAATTCTGACTTGAGCGTTGGAGTGTTTATTGCAGAAAATGATCCCTTGTTCTTTGTGAAACAATTGGCGACGTCTGTGGGGAAACTGTAAATTATTACCTCCCACGCTCGTGTTCTTGATGCTTAATACTTCTCTTTCTATCCTCACCTTGTAACCTTTCCATTATTCTTTGTGAATAATGGTGAACCTAAACACAAACCCAAACGTAAATCCAAACACAAACTTATTCCCACCGTGGAAATAACCCCGATAGAAAGGGAAACCAGGCATGTGATAATCCAACCACAGCCAGATCAAGCTTCTGTTAGAACTGCCACCCTATCAAGCCAAAATGAGGACATGGCAACCCTGGGTGTACGTGTTGTTCAAACCAACCAGACAGTGGTAATTCCCCGGGCACAAGACGCTGGAACTCAGAGAGACCCTGTGGTACTACATCTTTTGGAACGCATTAAACAACTTGAGGACGCAAAGGCTGATCAGCGTTCTAGGGGAAGGAGCAGAGATTCTAAGAGGTCACGCCCTAAAAGAAGTTCGAGAAAGGTTAAAGTGTCTACCCCCCGTTCCTCTACAGGGTCCGCAGATCGATCCTCTTCTCAAGATTCTAGTTATAGTCCGGTGTATAGTTGCGCCAGCTCAAGAAAGAAAGGTCGGCGAGGGAAAAGTTTCGATAGTTCAA
Organism: Sesbania bispinosa; assembly: GCA_026901365.1. Taxonomy (NCBI): domain Eukaryota; kingdom Viridiplantae; phylum Streptophyta; class Magnoliopsida; order Fabales; family Fabaceae; genus Sesbania; species Sesbania bispinosa. The sequence goes on from QLOH01000976.1 coordinate 85,268, forward strand.
GTCCTAAAGGAAGGAGGCATTCCCGGAAAACACGTTCTAAGAGGAGAAGTTCTAGTTCGGAAAGAGGTGCCATCAAGAAGCAAGATTGCAGTCGTAAAGGGAAGGGAAGTTCGTCCAAGAAGAAACTAGAAGCCGGAAGAATAAAGAAGAGGAGAAAGTAGACCCTAAGACTGAAAAGGGTGTCGAGACGAAAGCTATTGTTAATCAATTTGGAATTTCTACGTATCGTCTGTATTCCTCACCTTTCACCACTCAGCTCATGAAAGCCAGAATACCACATAGGTTTCAGAAGATGAGTCTATCTATCCCACCGTACATCGGGGAGACCGACCCATGGAAACATCTTGATGCTTTTATGAATGAAATGTTGTTCCAAAATGCTGATAAGGATTTGCAATGTAGAATTTTTCCCCGGTCATTATAAGGAGAAGCCTTGACTTGGTTTAAATCATTGCCAACCAACTCAGTTGGGGGCTGGGAGGAATTAGCCTTGGCCTTTTCCAAGAGGTTCGCCTAAGCTGGATAAGTTCCGAGAGATTCCCAGACTTTGAATAAAGTAAAGCAAGGTGAAAAGGAGACTTTTAGGTCTTACTTATCGAGATTTTATAAAGAAGCAACCCTTACGCCTAATCTACATGAGATGGTGCAGCTGCACATAGCCTAGTCTAACTTGCATCCAAAAGATCCCTTAGCCATTGAATTGGATAAGAATAAAGTCTACACCATAACAAATTTCCGGATTAAAGCAGCACAGTTTGTGCAGCAGGAGATGCACCTGGAAGAAACTCACCCGGCCAAGAATCCTGAGGAAGGAAAGGAAAAAGCGGAGCCCGAAAGAAAAGATAGAGACTTCAAGAAAGATAGAAAATTCAAGGGGAAGTTTGAGAACTATTTTCCTTTGAATTCCCAACCATCTCGGATCTTCAAAGAATCATACAATGCAGAATTCTCTCGTATGAAGCGTCCATTTCCAATCCGGGAACATGCAAACACTGACAAGTCCAAATATTGTGCCTTTCATGAAGGGTATGGGCATGATACGGATAGGTGCATCCATCTGAGGGATGCCATTGAACAGCTTGTTAGGGCTGGAAGATTAGCACAATATGTTAAGAGAACCGGGGACGACGATGGTCACAAGAGAAAAGATTTCAGAAATAGATCCTGTAGTCCGAATGATCGGGAACGTGGCCGAAGAAAGATATCTCAATCTCCAAAAAGAGATAATGTGAACCAAGATGTACGGAGAAATAAGGAAGCAATTAAAGAAAAGAAAAAAGAAAGTGGGGCCCCTCGGATCAAAATAAACACTATAGCAGGAGGTTTCGCTGGAGGTGAACGATCGTTCAATGGGAGGAAAAACCATTTGGAAGACATTATGAAGGTGAGTAGAAGAGATGATGTCAAAAGAAGGAGAACGCATGAAAGTGTCTATACCCCTACCATCTCCTTTAGTGATGAAGACTGTGGGAGTATAAGTAGGAACCATGATGATCCTATGGTAATCAGGGCAGTCATAAGTAAAGCAGATGTAGGGCGAGTTTTGATCGATCAAGGGAGTTCGGCCGACATCATGTACGATGATTGTTTCCAGTTGATGCAGTACACTTCAGCCGACCTATCACCTTATAATGGGGAACTAGTAGGGTTTTTAGGAGAAAGGATCCAACCCAGAGGGTATATCCCGACAAGAGTTACCTTAGCAGGACCAGAAGGAAAGAAAACGGTGAACACTAAATTCCTGGTGATTCCGACCGTCACTTCCTACAATGTCATTTTGGGGCGACCCACACTTAATGCCTTATGAGTTATAGTTTCTACAATGCATCTTGTCATGAAGTTTCCTGATAGAGAAGGTCAAGTAGTATCCGTTCGAGGAGATCAAATCGAAGCCAGGAGTTGTTACAATGCCAGCTTAAAGCTGAGACGGGAGAATTTGGCAATTCGAAATACTCCAAGAAGAGCCGAGAACATTCCTTCTACTAGTCGAGAAGTGTTGCTTGCAGATCTCGATCCAAGGATTGACTCATCCGAACAAAATCCAGCTCAAAATAGAATCTAACCAGTAGGAGATTCAGAACTGTTTCAAATTGGGAAGGAAGCCGACTGGACAGTGAGGATAGGGGGACATCTGAACTCAGAAGAGAAATGTAGATTGAAAAATTTGTTGCTTGATAATAATGACTTGTTTGCATGGACTGCATCTGATATGCCAGGAATCGATCCAGGGTTTTGTTGCCATAAACTTGCCCTTGATCCAAATGCAAAACCAATTGCGCAAAAGAAAAGAAGAGTGGCGCCCGAGAGACAAAACGTGATCGAAGATCACACCGACGATCTTCTGAAGGTCGGATTCATAAGAGAAACCCAATATGCAACGTGGCTTGCCAATGTTGCTTTAGTGAAAAAAATCCAGCGGCAAATAGCGAATGTGTGTGAACTACACGGACCTGAACAAGGCCTGCCCAAAGGATGCCTTTCCTCTTCCTAATATAGACAGGTTAGTAGATGCTTCTTCAGGATATCAACATCTTTCCTTCATGGATGCTTACTCTGGTTATAACCAAATTCCTATGTTCCATGATGGCGAGGAAAAAACTGCTTTCATCACCGATCAAGGGACTTACCAAAGGATGATGACAAAGGCTTTCGAAGGACTCATAGGAGACTGCGTGGAAGTCTATGTCTATGACATCATTGCAAAGACCGTGCAAGGAGGCGACCTCGTGACGGATTTAACAAGAGTATTTGACAGATTGAGGAAATATGACATGTGATTGAATCCGTCTAAATGCACGCCGGAGTGCCTTCGAGAAATTTCCTCGGATTTTTATTATCCGACAGAGGTGTTTAGGCCAATCCAGAAAAATGTAAAGCAGTAACTGATATGAAAAGTCCGACGTGTGTGAAGGAGGTGCAACAATTGACTAGAAGATTAGTTGCCATCACTCGGTTCCTATCCAAAGCTGCTTAGAAATCTTTGCCCTTGTATTAATTGTTGCACAAAGGGAATGAGTTTAGATGGACCGAGCAGTGTGAAGATGCATTCCAAGACTTGAAGAAAGCCCTTATTTCCCCACCAGTGTTGGTTCGCCCTGAACCTGATGATGAATTGATATTGTATTTGTCGGTAAGCGATGAATCTATCAGCACGGTACTCATTAAAGAAACTCCAGAAGGACAAAGACCAATTTATTTTGTCAGTAAGGCTCTCCACGGGCCTGAAGTTCGTTATTCAAAGTTGGAAAAGGCTTCATTGGCTGTAGTATTCTCGGCGAGAAGATTGAGACCATATTTCCAATCCCATACCATCATTTTACGCACAGATCAACCTATCTGAGCAAACTTAGCAAAATCGGATATGGCAGGAAGAATGATTTCATGGTCAGTAGAGTTATCTGAGCACGACATCCATTTTGAACCCAGAACTGCATTAAAATCCCATGTCTTGGCCGACTTTGTGACAGAAATGACAGGAATGGCTGGCAAAACTCCCTCCACTGTTTGGACACTGTACGTGGACAAATCGTCAAATGTAAAAGGGTCAGAAGCAAGAGTGGTTTTAGAAAATAATGACGGGACATTCATAGAGCAATCTTTGAAATTCGATTTTGTCGCATCAAATAACCAAGCTAAATACGGAGCATGTTTAGTCGGATTTAAAACTGCTAAAGAACTTGGAGCAACCATGGTTACTCTTTGTAGTGATTCTCAACTTTTGGTTTCTCAGGTCCGAGGAGAATACCAAGCAAAAGAACCATCCTTGCATATGTATTTACTTTTAGTAAAGGAAGAATGCAAGAAGTTCAACCGGGTTGATTTCGTACATATTCCCCGAGTGAAAAATGTAAGGGCAGATGTCTTTTCCCGTCTTGCTAGCACAAAAAGACCGGGAAGCACTCGGACTATCATTCAGAAAATTATCACTTCCCCTAGCTTTACTCGGCCTCCAGAGGTGATGATGGAAGAGTGTTTACACAGCTGGACCCATCCTTTTAAGGATTTTTTGTCCCAAGGAATCTTACTTGAAGATGCGAAAGAAAGGAAGAAAGTAAAAAGAATGGCTCCATACTACACACTAATTGATGGCTACTTATTTAAAAGGGGATATTCCATCCACTTGCTTAAATGTGTAGAAACCTCCCAGATTGATTATGTTTTAGCAGAGGTACATGAAGGAAGTTGCGGCCAACATCCAGGAGGACACTCACTAGCCAATACTTCGAGTAGGGTATTATTGGTCGACATTGGAAAAGGATGCAAGGCAGTATGTTAAGAAATGTGAAGCTTGCCAAAAGTTCTCTAATTTTCATAAGGCTCCCCCAGAGAAACTTTTTACATCAACCACTCCATGGTCGTTCTATAAATGGGGAATCGATATTCTTAGACCATTTCCCCAAACCCCTGTGCAGTTCAAATTCTTGATTATAGCCATAGATTATTTCACAAAGTGGGTTGAAGCAGAACCGTTAGCCGCTATAACCTCGGCAAAAGTCCAAAAGTTCTTTTTCAAGAATATTATCTGCCGTTTCGAAATCCCACATGCGGTTATTACTGATAATGGAACCCAGTTTATAGATAAGGGCTTCATAGAGCTATTGGATGGCCTCCACATCCGACAACACTTCACTTCATTTGAGCATCCACAGACTAATGGGCAGGCCGAGGCAGCAAATAAATCCATTTTAAATGGGTTGAAGAAAAGATCAGGAGATGCTAAGGGGAAATGGATAAAGCAGATTGATCATGTCCTATGGGCTTACCGAACTACCCCATGTTCTTCTACTGGAGAATCTCCTTTCAGACTTACATATGGGGTGGAAGCTGTTATTCCAGTGGAAATAGGAGAACCATCTTGGAGGGTGGAAAATGTTAACAAAGAAGTAAATGGCCAACTGATCCGAGAAGAATTAGACTTCCTTGTAGAAAGGAGGGAGATGGCATAAATCCGAGATGTGGCAGCAAAAGAGTGAGCAGCAATACAGTTTAAGAAAAGGATGATCCCTAGAGAATTTCAAGCGGGAGAACTGGTACTTCGGAAAGCAGATGTTGGCAATAGAAATGCTTCACAGGGAAAATTAGCCCCCAATTGGGAAGGCCCTTACAGAATTACATATTCATCTGGGAAAGGAGCATATCAACTGGAAACATTAACTATTATAGTTAAATATGTGATTTTCCAACAGTTGTAAATATTTCAGTGAATGAAATAGCAGGTGTTTTGCACATTTCTACCAGCACCATCTTTATAAAAATTAGAGAACTTGCGTCCGAGTACGTAAGTATAAAAAATAAAGAACTTGCATCCTAGTATGTAAGTATAAAAATTGAGAACTTGCGTCCGAGTACGTAAGTATAAAAATTGAGAACTTGCATCCAAGTATGTAAGTATAAAAATCGAGAACTTGCGTTCGAGCACATAAGTATAAAAATTGAGAACTTGCATCCAATATGTAAGTATAAAAACTGAGAACTTGCGCCCGAATACGTAAGTATAAAAATTGAGAACTTGCGTCCGAGTACATAAGTATAAAATTTAAAAACTTGCGACCGAATACGTAAGTATAAAAATTGAGAACTTACGTCCGAATACGTAAGTGTGAAAGTGCGGAAACATGTATCTAAATACATAACTATAAAAAGCATATACCTGATTATGAAAAGCATTTTGTTCAAAGCAAATTTGTGAATACACAAAAAAAAAATTGTCTTAAAATGATGATAATACAAACAAAGAAGATATCTTAATCTAAATTAATAGCCCGGTTTTTGGATTCCACCTCCTCTTTTTGACGCTGAGACTGCTGATCAGTACCCGAATGTTTAGCCTCCTGATGATCATCAGTCTTGGGCACAAAAGGGACGGGAACTTGAAGAGCACCCACCATAATAACACCATTGTCCATGTAAGCATGAGGAGCCGAGCCATGCATTACCAAACTAGGGTTCAAAATAATTAGCTGTTGAATGGTGTTTTGATACACATCTTCACCCAAGTGTAGCAGTACGTCGTTATATTTCTCTTGTAGCTTCCCCAGCTCGGACTCTGTATCTTCAAAGGCGCTTACCTTAGCCTCTAAATCAACCCTGCTTTTCTTGCTTTCTTCTAATTCTTTTAAAGCATTCTCCAAGCCGGTTTGAGCAGCTTGAAGATCCTTCAACATTTTATCATTTTCTTCTTTGGCCTCCAGATATTGATCCTCAGCTCCTTTGACTTGGGCCAAAGTAACTTCATATTTTCCATTCATTTCATCCCTATCTCGGATGGTTAGGTCCTTTGAATGCTTTTCCACAGTTAGAGAGTCGTTAACTTTTTTCAAATCTTCAACCAAGGAGGCAGCGATATTGCTGAGCTTTTTATTTTCCTCAGTCAATTTTTGATTCTGCTAGGAAAGAACTTTCACCTTAGCCAAAGCTTCTTTTCTATCTTCCTCTGACCGCTTGAGCAAAGGCAGATAATGTTTCTCCATATGGCGAACCGACAAAGCCGCCTTCAAAAGATGTGTGGTAGCCTGTCGACAAATGTCAAGAGGAGATTGTGTCTCTAAGAACTTTTTATCTTCATCCGTGTAGATTAAATCGTCCACGGAATCACGAACATTTCTATGATGAATGAAATGTTCATCCCAAACAGAAGGAGCTTTATTTGGAGTACGGGAGTCCGAGGCACCAACCTTTAACTTCACCCGTTGTTGCTTTTGTTTTTTACCACCATCTCCTGCCGGATCAGATACAGCCCGGGAATCCCTCTTTTGCTTTGTCCGCCTCTTGATTCACGGAGCTTCTTCAAACGTTGACGGTACTGCTTCCGTCACTACAACCTTATTCAGAGGATCCTACTGAAGTCCATCAGGCACTTGTTGCTGAACTTCATTCTGGGACCCTTGTTGTTTTGTGATATTGGTAGATGGGGGATCAAGGATGACTATCTCCTTTCCCATATGCTTCGTCCCGGACCCTCCAGCCACATCAACCTTTTATAATCTGGGTGATCTCTCTTCAATCCGAGGAGGGATAACGGTAGGTCCCTGAGTATGTTCAAAGGCTGAGGAGCAGTAGTCTGAGCAAGTTGTGCCAAAAAAGCACGTCTCATAGTAGCCATCCCGGTTCCCTCAGCCATTGAATATGCAAAAACCAAGATTGATTACTCAGAAAAGTAAAAAATAAAATTTTGTAAAAATTTACTATACACGGATAAAGACCTATGAGTGCAATAACTTCATCGTCTGCAACATCAATCAAATATTTGCAGGAAATGGGATTCCGAGAAGCAACCTTCTCGAGCACTCTCATAAAGGATTCTTGTTCAGAACCCAACTCAGTACGCATAACAAAGTATCGACTAGAAGGCTAGTAGTTATGCTCCCTTGTACACCACCGATTGAGGTAAGGAATTCCCAACCTGGAATTCATCCAAAATGAGCGAGTTCTCGGCCTACTTACTACCCTCCAGTACTCATAACGAAAAGGAACAGTTTTTTCGTTTATATGTATTCGAATAAGGAGTAAAAATCCGCCTTTGGTTGGCATTCTTTAAGGTAACCCAACCTATTTTACCCTTCCCGGCTACACGATTTACTTGAAATAGATGGAAAAATAATGTTGTGGATGCATGGACTCCGCAATAGTTACAGATGATTTCATAAGTCCTAGCAAAGGCCCATCCGTTAGGATGAAACTGTGTGGGGCAAATCCTAAGATAACTAAGTACCCGCATCTGAAAATTTGTGAAAGGCATGTAGACACCAAGGGTAGTCAAATAGTAATCATAAATATAAAACCAATCTTCCTCAGAATCTCTCCTCGGATGATCTAAAACCCTCGCATCCATTGTCGGCTTTATCAAATCATAACAAGGCATTTCTGGAAGAGATGCAAAGTAGGCAACCGCATCATCCTCGGATACAACTGAGTGCGCTTTCAGTGCTTTACTGTCAATCTAAGACCTTCTCTCATCGGCATCTTCACCACCTTGTAAATCCGGACGAGAGGAAGAACCGGGATTAACCAGCTTGTAGGTTTTTCTTGTACGAGCCATCCCATAACCTAATTTCTGCAAGGGTTAAAGATTAATCAGAAACCCCTAACCAATATCTTGCTAATGATTGGAAGCCATTACAATGAAGGCCATCCCCTAAAAATAGGGGATGAGGGTTCCAGAAAATCCACCCTTGCACTATAATATCCTCCAATAAAAGGTGAAAATCGAATCAACCAAAGCAGGAAAAAAGTAAAGTTTGGCAAAAATCAGAGATTCATACCTGAAAGTCTGAGAATAAATCACAAACGAAAGCTTGAAATCCACAGAGAAGTCGAAGAACTTGAAGCACAAAGCAAGGGGGCAAAGAAGTTAAAGAGTTATCAGCAGAATAGGTGAAGCGTGAAGAAGAAGTTTTAGAATGATCTAGCCCCACTTATATAGGTGCGGGATTGAGAGGTTAAAAGACGAAAATACCCATTAAAAGCAATGATTACGCAGAAAGTAAGTTTCTTGGGAATAATTGCACGTTACACATCGTGGAGAGCGAATCACCAATTGAGCGTCACCACGTGTCCACATTAAGTTAACCGTCAGAAGTAGTGGGGATAACAAACGACGCGAAAACACCTCCCAACATATATTCAAAAAAATTTGAATTCGAAAAAAATTTGAAGTTATTAGTGCGGGAAAATTAAGAGGCATCTTGAAGAATAACATTTACCTTGGCCTCTCTTTTAGATTCGGCCAAGCTAGGGGGCATCTGTTCCGTGGTACCAACTCGGATATAATTAAGACTGCTTACTTGGATGGGGGCAAGACAACTCACTCAGAGGAGTCAAACAGCTCACTCGGACGGGGTCAAATAATCTACCCGGACGAGTCAAGACAGTCTACTCGGATGAGTTAATTTGGTCTAATATAGGCAACTCGGATAAAGAATACTGACCAAGATATTACATTAAAATTATTACATATCCTAGTCGGAATTACATGCATATTAAAGACAGTTGTCTATTAACGTGGCATGATATTAAGTAATAAAAAAATCCTCTCCATTTGTGAAAAGACAAGTGGCGGTGCATTCCCAAAGGTGATGATGTCATCATTCACCTACCCCCATGTGTGGAGAAGCTTTTACGATCACTATAAATACCCTCATGCAAGTCCCAAAATAGGTACACTCATCTTTCTAAGAAATATAGCCAAAACTCTGCAAAATTGAATTTTGACTTGAGCGTTGGAGTGTCTATTGCAGGTACCCCCAGCCTGTTGCAATCAAGAAAGGATTCAACTCAATCATCAACCAGCAGAAAATGATCCCTTGTTCTTTGTGAAACAGAAGCATTATAGAATTGTACGTTTGGATGTTGTTTCCATTTGTCTTTTATAAATGTGATTTGGCTATTTGTTTGGTAGATATTAAAGAAATAGAGAAGAGAAAAATAGGGTGTGTTTGGTAGTTGTTCTACGGAATCTAAGATTATATCCTTGAGATCTTGGGTTCGAACCACATAAGGTTCCATTCAGGTAATAAACCATTTCAAAGGTGGTGAAGATCACGAGGGCGGCGCGCTCACTGAATTCTTGGGCCCCAAAAGTTGGGTCATAACTCATAAAGTCATAAGTCAAGCCCGGGGCGTTAAAAAAAAGAAACATCTAAGGGTCTGTTTGATTTACAGTTGATTAGAATTGATTCTAGAAATGAATGGTTGAGATAGATGATGCACGCTTTACAAAGTACGTTGGACGGAAGTGATTTAAAATCAATTCTGCAAAATCATGGTTTTGTTGAGTTAGAATTTAAAAAAAAATGGGCTATAAATTATTTTTATTTACTTGACTGTGAAAGAATAAAGAAATTCGCAATCAATTATAAAAAAAATCTTTTCTTATCAGACAATAATGAGAGAAAGAAAAGAATTATTATGAAATACTAAATTTACTTATTTATTCACTTATTTATTATTATTATTTTTTAAATATTTTCATATTAATTTTTTTTATATTTTTTTTATATCTCTTTTTATTTCTTTATCACATGCTGCATCATATATTTTTGTCATTATACTCACGTTTGTATAAATCTAAATATAATGTAAAAATAATAAAATACAATGAGTGTCATACCTTTAAGACAAAGCATGTATTAGTCCCAACTGCAGTGACATGTGGGATCACAAGACATGACTGAACGTTGAGTGTAAAAGGGTAGAGGTGATTAGATGAAGATAAAAAAAGGTCAACATGTTAGAGTTTTTTTTTTTTTTTCCTTGAAATAACATGTTAGAGATTTTTTTTAAAGAGGATAACATGATCCATACAAAAAAAAAACATTACATAGCTTTGTAGTTTAAAAAAAAAGATTAAAAAGAACAATATATATTTATATTTATTTTATATAGAGAACAGCATAAAAATAAAGTAAAGAATAGCATGACCCTAAATAAATGTAATTCTTGTTTTTTTCATCAAAGAAACATTGAGATATAAATCTATCTACAATATGATTAAAAACATGTTTGGTTTAGTGTTGAAACGTGGTAAACTCACGTTTCTAACGCTAGAAATAGTTGCATTTTATAGAATCCAAACTTTAATTTGGTCAATTTCAACCCTATACCATATACAAAGTAAATTACTTAAATCAAATTGCTAGTAGCTAGTTTAAATTGTAATTTTTATAGTGAAAAATCAATTTTTCAAAAATTAAAATCAAATCACATTCATTAAATATACATTATAATATGTTTATATTTCATTTTTATATATTAATTTTAAAATCAATTTTATCTGACTGTAAAGTAAACGACCACCAATAGCTCGTTTGGTTTACAACTTGGTAGAAATGATTTTAATGTATTTACAGAATGAATGGCTGGAGATGAATAATGCACCATCTACAAAATACATTGGACAGAATTGATTAAGACCGATATCAACTGAGAACCAAGCAGACACTAAGTCAATCCTATAGCGATAATTCTTGTTATCTCATATATAAACGTAAGATGTTAATTACGGTAGAAGTTTATAAATAAACAAACTAACAATGAGAAGATAAAGGAAAATAGGTGAGGTGAGAGTACGCATGATAATCAAATCTAAATCCATGGGTATTGACTCGTCCTATCCCATCTCAACTTTGATGGAAAAAATTCGTTTTAACCATATTCAAAGAAAACTAGATCACGGCCTGATTTTGATAGGGGCGAGGCGGGTTTGGAATGCAAGTAACTGATCAAACCCGCCTAACACAATAATTAAATACTTTAATTTACAATAATAACTAAGTAATAAAGATAAATTTTCATATTTTTCTTAAGATGTGATGTAACTCTTAAATTTTTATTATATATTATTATATATTATTTAAATTAAGATGTGATATATCTCTTAAATTTTTATTTTTTAAAATTTTTAATATATACTTTATATATTATTTGAATTAAAATGTATTAAATATATATGATTTATTTGAAAATATATATTTAAATTATTGAAATAAAAAATAGAGTATGATAAACTCCAAGTTTTTTTTAACTAATAAAAATGGGTTTGGATTTTATAAATTTTATACACGCCTTCCTTCAAGCCAAACCCGCTCGGCTCCAACCTTTGTGCCCTTCCCTTGTCTAGAGGCGAGGAAAGAAAAGGCCAAAAGGGTTGACAGCTGTAGAATGCAAGCGCGCTGTCTCCATCATCAGTGCCTGCAAATCACAGCAACTAGTTACCTCTCTCATGTTTAACTAATTCACATTACTTTTCTTTCTAACCATTCCCAATTTGCAAGCCATGAATTCAATTGCACTCCACTCCCTTTTTTAACATCTCACATGCACACGTACACAACGGATTATTATTATTATGGAATAAATAATCATGGAGCTTATCTTAGGGCATCAATATTATTAGCAATTAACATGTGTTAAATTATTATTGGCCCTACGCAACCTATCTTTTATGGAGCCTCTATGTATCGTCCTACCTTCGGAATCCTCTACGCTATTTGTCTTTATTGGTCATTACGTTGTAGCGTTATGATTCTCGATAACGGGGAAATTAATCTTGTTTTTCCAAGGACTTCAGTTTGTGCATTCTTGGAAGAAATGGGACAAAAATGTATTGGTCACACATTATTATTATCTTTGATTCGCTTAAGTTAGATCGATATAATAAGTAAATTAAAAGGTTAATACTACTCTTGGTAAGAAATTAAAAAATAAATTTCGAAAACTTTTCGTGCATCAAATATTTTATTTTTAGCTAATGCTTTAAAGATTTTTGTTAACAAAATTCAATAAACGAAAATATTAAACAAATAAAGATATTTTAAATGAAAGCAACAAATAGATAAGAGTTTAACAATTATTGGCACCAAAAATCAAATGGGCGAGTAGTTGGGACGACAAATAGAGGTGTTCACGGTTCGGTTTAGATCGGTTTTGAGGTAAAAAAATGTTCGATTTAATTATTGTGGTTTTACCATTTCATCATCCGATCGATTTTTATATTTTTTAAATCCGATCCAATTTAAATTGGATTGAATTAGATTGATTTTCGATTTTTTAAAGAGACACTAAATATTAAATAAAAGTGATCAAATTATAAAAAATAGTAAATATTTTTTATTGAACTTATATTTATTAAAATAAATATAAAATTATGTAAAAAGAAGAACATGAGACATGAAAACTAATTTAAAACTAGTTATAAATTAATATATTTATAGAAATATTAACATGATATTAGATAATAAAATCATAAAAAAATATTGGTATAAGTAATTTTATAAACATATATGTATATAAGTATAAATATATGATTATTTTATAAGTAATATTATATGTATATATAAGTTCGTTTTGGATTGGATTGGATCGGTTTTCAACATATAGGATCCGAAAACTAATCCAATCCAATAAAAAAATTTGATTTTTGCGGTTTTCCATTTTTTTTGGATTTCGGTTTGATTCGGTTTTCGATTTATGCGGTTTAATTGGATATAAACACCCCTAGTAACAGTAATCGAGAAAAATCGAGTTAGAATAATTGATGAAAGACGTTGTTAAATATACTAACGTGTGCGTGTTTGATTTAATGGTAGTAGAACTTAATTTAGAATAATGTGATTATATAGAATTATTTTGTGTAGAATTAATTTTGAAATAATGTGATTTTTGTTTGGATAATTTTATAAAAAAAATGATTTAAACATAAAATTTTGTTTGAATGTTTTATATCAAAATTGTTTTTTAAATGTTTAATTATCAGAATGGGCTTAATATCTATGTACTATTCTTTATGTATATTTTCTATATCATAATTAACCTTTTAACATATATATATATATATATTAGTATTTTAAATATATAAATGTTTGGATAAATTTTTAATTTTAGGTTAATTTATTAAAATAAAAATATATGTATAATATTTTAACTTTAAAATAGAAAGCAAAATGTTCCCCAAAAATTAAAAATTAAATGACATGAATAAAAAAGTATCAAATTGGTACAATCATCATGTATTAAATATCTAAATAGAAAAATACAAATAAGCAATATATATGAGAAGGGCTAAAAGGGCAAAAATGGCAAGGATTTTTTTTATTTGATTTAACTCATAATCAAAAGCAATTCAAAGTTGCTTATGACAAAATTGTGGTTTGAGAAAGAAAGAAATTCTAGACTCATAAAACCAAAAACGTTTAAAGTGTTTATTCAATGGACATAATCAATTTTTCACTCCCAAAATATGGGATCTAGAAACACGTTTAGTGGATATGATAAATAATTGATTTAGTTAGTTGGACGATCAATTTGGGCCATCATGAATATTAGACCTAGAGGTATGAGGTTTCTGGTTTACATAGGTTAGTTGATCACACATGAAAGTCGCGCGGAGAACCCTAGAAGAGCAAAGAAAGCACATACCGCGGAGCAAAGTCAACAACGTTTTCCTCCCCATTGGAGGGCTCTCCCCCATGGTGGGTTTCTTCCCCTCTTCATGGGGTTTCCTTTCTCCTAATATAAATGGGAGTTTTTTATCTTCACAGTGAGATTTTTTTCCTTTTAGGTTTCTAGTTTTTCCTTTCTATCCTCCCAATTTCCATTATCACCATGGACAATGAATGGCAATTGATAATAATAGTAAAATTCAAAGATAGGAAGCTATTGTAATACGTCGTCAATGCAATTAGGTTAGGGAATAGGTAGGATGGGAGAAAGATAAGAAAACCAAGCTTGAAATTTCTGATGCCTTTTCTGTAGTGCTCAATTACAATATATAGAAATGTTGAAACCCTGAAATGAAGGATAGTCATCCATGTGGCAACATCCTCTTTTTCTTAAAACATGAAAATACTGAAATCTGAAATAATAATTTAAACAAAGTTTTTCATCCAAATTGGATTATGGATCTTTCTTTTGGGCCTGGACGAGGCCACATCTCCTTGAGTGCTAACATTAAATTAATGACATGGACCTTTGATGAGAGGATTAGTACATAAGCTGAATAGTGAATTTTTGCATATAACATAGCTAATGTAACAATTATTGATAATGTGATTGTTAGCCACCACTTTACATGTTAGTAAACATGCATTAATAAGTTAAAAGCATGGTATATGGGCTTAATGTAGGTTAACCATCAAATTTGAGGTTTATAAATACCATTTTACAATAAGGAAGACAACATCCAATTATCAATCCAACACTAGCCTTAGTTAATTTTTTTTCTCTCTTTTCTATAAATGCACAGACAAACACAAGAAGGGAGTTGAATTGTGTTTTTTTAAATCTTTGCGCGCTGATTTGATAGGTTTTCACAACAAGAAATTTTATCAATATTCCAGACAGGTTTTTAAAAGATCGTCTAAAGTTTAATCTCTTATTTGAAGAAATTCAAACAAGAGTTTTTCTGAACTATTCAAGGTTTTCGTGCAAAAGCTTTTATAAACTTAGTTCAGTTCCCCTTTGGTTAACGCATATAAATATATTTGGACTTAAGGAATAAGATAACTTAGCCACAGAAATTATCATGGTTTCACAACCACCATGAGCTACGTCCAGTCCTAGTGCCAAACACAGCTACTGGATTTTCAAATAATCTCAAGAGATTACAAGTATTCTTTTACAGTCAAGTCTCTTCAGGCTCTATTACACCAAGTATTGTTTGTGCACCTAGCCTTTCTTTAGACTATAACAAGTATTTTTTTCTCACCTAGCCTCTTTAGGCTCTACACTAAGTGTTTGCAGTAAAGTATGAATGAACTAGAACTTCAGATAGGTTCTTTGTTCATGAAGATGTACAAATAACTGTGATTGAACACGAAATATAAAAGTTGTGTACAAATATTCAGAGTATAAATATAAAGATATCTTGGCAGGGATTTAGCTTCTCAAATAATGTGTGATGCTTCTCTAATAATCTCTTTGCTTCTCACATGGTTTCCTCTATTTATAAGCTCTTGGGCCCGTCTCCATTTAAACAACTGTTAAGAGATAGCATTAAATGCTATTTGAGCCGTTGTGAGACAAGGTCTGATCAGAGTACCAAGTTGTGCAGCGTTTCTCTGACTCCTGCAGAATGATGTGCAATATTTCCTCTTTTGTGCTTGTATTTCGAATTTGACCCAGAAAATTGCCTTTTGTCTTGCTTTATTTGCATTATGAACTTGCGTGTGACGATGTGCAAAGTCTTGACTTTTCTTTGTCTGAAAATTGTTGATTTTGGCTTCAGATTACAGATCTTCAAATGGCCCTAAGCACTTCATACTACATCTCACTTCAGATGGCAAGAGGCTTTATACAACTTACCTTGAGATAGCTTTCCAGTCTGAAATTTAAAGAACTTGTTAAAAAATTTATTTAAGCATAACTTAGTTTGTTATAATCAAAAATCAAATATGGGGTTGTCTTAGACTTTTCAAGTCTTGAGACTTAACATTTTCATTTTTTTTACTTTTCAACACTTACCTAGCCTTTTTTATTTGTACCTTTCAGCCTTTATCGATTTAATGTACAACTTTCATCTACACACTTCATTAAAATTTAACCTTTAAATTTACCTATTTATTGCAGTTTTTTAACTAGACTTAACTTATTTTAGGAAACTCAACAATAGTAAACTCTATGAACTCCCTGCAATTAATATCCTATATATCTATATTAAGGAATGAAGTGCCTTTCCTCAAACAATCCTCTGAGAACTAGAATCAACAAAGTTAGATGTTAGTGAAATTCAATTGGCTAAGTACTCAAATTTTCACAATAAAAAGCAATGCTCATATATATTATTTTATGGGAGGCATGTTTAATAACTAAGTGTAATTTCACTATAAATAACATAAACAATAGTTGAAATTAAAAAGAGTACACATTCATGCACATATGTAAGAAAGGATTGATTTATGTTAGTGTAAGCCAAAATTATAAGTATACCATTCAATAACTTTTATGGGATAATTTTATTCGAAATACTATTAAATTGAAAGCTCATGTGATATAGAGTATATCAAATAGATTTTATATATTAAATCAAAATTATTTAATATGATATTGATATACATTAAGATTAGTATCATATGTACTTTTAAAATATATGAAAAGGTACTATTTAATTATGTTATTTATTTTTAAGTTTTTATAAGATTTGATACAAATATTTAATGCAATAAATGGTTATAATTCAATATTAGATAAATAAAAATCACATTTTGTGTATATGTGTATGTATGTATATATAACACCATGTATACATATCTCAATATACCCATATTTTTTAATAAAATTTAATAAATGATAAATTTTATCAATCAAACCATTGCATTATTGGATAATTTATTGTAAAGTAGACCGCTTACAAAATTTCACACAAATTAAAAAGAATTGATACTTTATCATATTTATTTATTTTTGACATATAATATATCATTTCCATGAAAGTGACACCTTATTTAACTTTGGTTCTTTAAAAGTATTGATATGTACAAATTAGTTCTCAAATTCATTAACTTCTTCACGATTTCATTCTTTATTGAAAAAAATGTTAATTAAGGGTGGTAGAGCGGGTCAACCCGCCATATAGCAAGTCAACCCGCCATACCCACCTCTGCCCCGCTTTTCAACCAGTTACAACGGAACGGGGCAAGTTGACCCATTTTTTAATGAGCATTGAAAATATAGTTTACCCTGTTTAGGGGTGAGTTGGTGAGTTAACTTGTCAAAAAATAGAAAAATGTTAATTATATATAGTCTAAAAATGACAGATTTGTGACAGGTTGACCAGACATCAACTCACCAAAAAAAAATTAAATATATAAGTTTTTTAGGAGAAAAATAATAGTCGATTAGCGAGGCAACATACCATTTACCCATCAAGTTGGAGGGTTGAATCACTTAACCCACCCCGTCATTTTTGGCTCCTTATGTTAATAAATTAAAGTTAATAGAGTTAATATAATACACATGTTTCACCTTAAGTGTCACATCCATAAAGTACATAGATATTTTGGTCCTTGAAAATGACAAGTTTTATAACATAGGTCCTTAAAAGTAGCTGTGTACATATAGTCTCTAAGTGAGTCAACATTTTACATTTTCATATTTTTTATCAATGATTGGTTAATCAATGTAATAGAAATGCTAATGTGATATGTTAATTTTACACATATATTAATGTTTGGCATATACATTGCATACTTTATATAAAATAAAGGAGTTTCATCGTGGCTACTTTAAATAAATTGAAAACTCATTATCAACCACTTCACTAACAAATGAATGCAAACTGTTTTTAGTTCCAAAAATTGAGAAGTAAAAAGTTATAACAAATAAATAGAAGAGGGTACAATTAAATAAACGATAAGAAAGAAAAGGATAAAGATTGATTAAAATAATAGATTATTCATCTACCTGCCTTTTGGTTGAAAATCTAAGTACCTACCTATTTACCAATTGAAAAATGCTAGCAACACACTCTTTTGAATACTCTTTTTAACAAACTCTATGTGATTGGTTAAAATTCACATGGATCCCACCACTTGGGAGTGGGACCCATGTGAATTTTAACCAATCACATGGAGTGTGTTTGGGAGAGTGTTCAAAAGAGTGTGTTGCTAGCACTCCTCTTTACCAATTATTAATTTATTTTTTTCTTTTTTAACTAAAATAAAATAATTATTTAAATAATATGTATAATATATTAATTTATTTTTATTTCATTTTTCATTATATGTTCAAAAACATATTTAAGAGTAACGTTAAATTCTTCTATTTAATTATCTTGTAAATTCTCCAACTATTATATAAAATAAATATTAAATAAAAAGTAAATATATTTAACATTTTAAATATATAAAATCATTCAATACTAACAGGAGAATAATAGAATTTAGAATTATTCAATTTTGAAAAATTTAATTTGTATAATAATTTTGTACAATATCCAATAGAAAAATAAAGATAGAAGAAAGAAATGAATGTGAGATATAATTAATGATATAATGCTAAGAGATAGAAAATAAAAATACTTTATATGAATTGTTGTATAAATTTATTATCAATAAATAATCTCTTCAATATTGAATGTTCCAAACGCATCTATTCTATTATATTTGAGGATATTTTTTTTTCACTGTTCACTCATTCACATTGGTTTTTTGGTAAGAGCAGGTCGTTTGGGCCTTTCGTATTTGAATCGGCCCATCTGAGCTTCTCCACAGGTGATAAGCCACTTGTGTTTCGGTGCCTCCCATCTCAGACAAATACTTAGCTTGTGTCTCTCTTTGTTAATTCTCTAGGGTCCATGTCTGAGCATTTTCAATCAAATGGTAGGGTGTGGGGGTGTGACAGTGAGTCGCATAAGTAGGTTGTCATCGGAATAGTTGGAAAGAGAGACGCATCACCCAGAGGCACCATTCGAGGGAGACGCGTGGTGGACGACGTCATCTGCGAGCTTAACGGTGAGAGTTATAAATCCTCCATTTCTCATCTGTATTTTCATATAGATCCGATCTTTTTCTGTTTTTCTTATTATTCTTTTAACAAAAACCTAGATCTATTTGAACAGTATTTGCTTGAGCATATGTTTTGTTTGTCAGTGTGACCATTTTGATGTGTGCAGAGCGACGGATACAGAGCTAACTGAGAAAAGTTTTTGAAAAGTTAAATTGGTCTTAGGCTGTCATTTAGCAACGCAGTTAGACCAAAATAGGACTTCTTTTTTGTGGGTTTAGGGTTCCGTTTTTTATTTCTCTACTCACTGTGTTTTTAGTTGATGTATGTTTTTAAAATCTTTTTGTAAAACATTGTAGACCATTTACAGATCTATTTCTGTGTATCATTGTGTTTGGGTCTCAGTATACATATATTGTTAAATATTGTTCTTTTCTATGTGGTGGTTTAGGGGTGAAGGGCAGTCAGCCTATTGACAATTGTTTTCAATTTAGTCTGTCATTAAGGTCAGCCTATTCCCCCAGTATTTGTGCTTTTGCTGAACAGTTGATGTTTTAGAATTAGATCTCCAATTTTGAATGCATCATAGCTGCACATTTTTGGTGATTGATGGGAGAGCTGGACTTGAAACTTGGTTTAACCTTTCTACTTAATATGAAGACCTATTTTGCTTATTTTGTTTTTAATGTGAATACATATTCTGACAATGAGTTTAGTTTTTATGATCTATGGTGAAGAACTTCCTTAGGGTTTAACTCATAATAGGTAGATTGGAACACGCCCAAATTGCCCCTTAAGACATTCTTCATGTATCAACCAAATTCTGATTAAATTGAAGTTGAAACAATTTCGATGGGAGAAAAATTGGAACTGAAATATTGTAATATTTATTCAAAATTTGCATCGTAACATTTGCTTACAAAAGCTTATAATTAAAATGTTGCTGGGAGTTGTTAGCAGAGAATCTATTTTATAGATACAAGTGAAGAAAGTCAAGAAATATGTAATATGTATTGTAAGCTGTAAATTTTGTGAGAGAGCTCTTTGGGTAGTGAGTACGCGTGCCATAGTTTCTTTACGTAGTAAGTTATATCCAATTTTGGAATCTTTAAGCTAAATTGATAGTTTCCTTACACTTCCTTACAATCACATAACACTTCTACCGGTTTCTGGTAATAGATGGTTCCTTTTACTGTACATATCTATTAAATTAAAAAAAATCAACTCGCATGTGGTCTCTGTATTTGAGGTTATGTCTGCTGCACATGTGGGGTTTTTGGTGAAGGCTGGATGTTTTGAAATTAGGCATTTGATAAATTTTTTATTGGTTTTAGATTAGTCTTTTCATTTCAGTTTTATGATTAATGTGGATACTTATTTTGCTTATGACTTTAGTTTTTATCATCTAGAGTAAAACGAATATCACACCATTATGCATTGGTTTTTTGTTGAAAGGCATCTGAGCTGGTCATTATTTTCCTTTAGACTACCCTAGATTCCATCAAATTTGGTAATGTGGGTTTAATTTCTTTGTGGTTTTATTGTTCCATAAAAAGAAGGCTTTTGTGGTTGTAAATGTTTCTGATCTATTTATTTTCTCTTTAATGTGAATACCTAATTTGCATATTTGGTCTTTAATGTGGATACATATTGGCTCATTGTTTCTAACATTTTAAGAGAGTTGAACCTATTAGCTGCTGCACCCTTGGTGTCATTATTTCATGCAGCATCACATTTTTTCTTAACCATGTTTATGAATGCAGCAAGATGTAGCTCTTTCTTTGGTATCATAGTCATTGAATTTACCCATGTGTTTTTTAGTTTGCAGGATACTGAGATCCATCACAGGTAATTCTATGTTAGAAAAAAAAATGATGTTTTGGTCATCTTAGTTGCATAATTTTACAAATCTATTTGTAGCCATCTTTAAAGTAAATTTAAATGACCCCCATGCTCTGTATGTAAGAATTAATCCAAAGTAAAATACAAGATGCTATTGTCCCCCAAGTGAGTCTATGTCATAAGTCAGTCAAATATCAACGTAGGTGTTGTTTTGTAAAAGTTCTTTTTGTTTCCGTATAAATCTTGAACTGTATACTCTCTCTATAATTAGAAATGTTTTTCAAAGTTAACCAATTTAATACTCTTATAGTGAAGATGGTATTTGCGTTTCTGCTTGGTTAAGTCATATGGGAATGCTAGGAATGGATGTGAAAGTTTGATGGAATACTCCCAGACAATTACAACTTGCAGTTCGGTCTATAGGATATGTTGCTTCTCTGTCCTATTATATGAATGGAATAGGAGATTCAGTTGCTGTTGGTGAGGGTACGGTATGTATCTTAGGTCGTTAATTTAGAGAGCACATTTAAGAGAAATAATGTTATGAATTAAATCTGCTATTTCTGAAGACTTAGTAGGCTTATATTTGCTTCTAAGTATCTTTTGTTTATTCTTTTTGTTTTGTGACTCCTCTATTTCCTAACTTTCTTTAGTGATGTCTATATAATTGTTTATCTCATAAACATATTTTATTAATTCCAACTTATAGTATATTGGATTCCTTTGTTTTTCTTATAGTAGATTGAATATTTTCAGGTAAGTTAGAGAGCACATTGAAGCGAAAAAAACTCAGTTGATGTTAGACCTGGACCTACAGTTGATGTCTACTCTGTTGCTATGTTGGAGTCTGTTTGCTGAACTTTTAGAGCTTACTGTTGTATCTTCTTACTTTAGGTGAGTGTTATGTTCCAATAGCTTAAGTTCGAACTTTTACAATCTAACATTGCTTTAGTTTATTTGATAGGTTTGTAGATTAGAGTAGCAGGGTGTGCTGACATAGTAGGTTATGTTTTTTAAGTCTGTCTTTCTAGATCGGACATGTGGTTTTTTCCCCCATCTTTTTTCAGGTCTTCCATTGCTTACATGACAAGAATTGATCAGGGGGCCATTGTATTCTGTTTTGTTGATGATGGTTTCTCTTGACATGTTTAGTCGTCACTACTAATGTATCTCTTATTTATTCATTTATCCATTAATTTCTAATTTATTATCCATTAGGTATTATAACTGAATTGGATTATTGTCACTTAGCTCATAAAATTAGCATACACTAACCACTAATAGTGTTGTTGCTGCCATAAATTCCGATTTAAATTCATAAAAGAGTTTTAACTTAGTCTCATATGCACAATCCATATAGCAGTTGGTTTATTAGATCTCTTTCTCAGCAGATTAGAAGTTAAATATGTGATAACCGATTTGACTTTCTTAAATGTTTCTTTAGTGATCTGTTATTTTGTCTAATGGACAGGTTTCTTCATTTTCTTTCTCGATCATAAAGATCAATTCTTGGATATTTTTCAACATAGATTTAATATAACAATATTTGCTTTCAAAACATGGATTTGTCCTCATAGATCATAAAGGGTTCCTATAATAATATGACAGCTGGTAGAATTGTTTTTCTTATGCCTTTAATCTATATATTAAACAGTCAATAGAACAGAGTTGTTCAATTAATTCAATTTTAAAAAATCCTTGCTTTTGATGGATCACTGGGTTCAAATAAGGTGATTGATTATCTTTGTGTTTTCTCTGGCTGCATGTTTAGTCATTTGGATTTTGGAGTGCTGCTTATTTTCAGATTGTGGGTTTGTCATGAATGGGGTTCAATTGGATGGAAGTAATTATTGTTTGTATTCCTAAATTAATGTATTGATTCTGCAGACTTATGATCGGCCATTCATACAAAGGTGGCTGAATGAAGTCCACAAAATTTGCCCTCAGACAAAGCAAGTTCTATCTCACTCCTAATTGCTTGGTCAGAGGCATGATTTCACAGTGGTGTAAGGAGCATGGAATTGAGCTACCAAAGACTATTGGTATTTGGGACATTGATGATGGAGAAGTAACTTATGCACACAGACACCGTTTATGTTCATTGCTTCACATGTTGTCATTGCCATCTGTGTTTTGATAAAAAAGAAGCTGCAAAAGAGCTTAGGCAGTTATCAAAGAGAATGCCGTCATTTCGAACAATTTTTGGGAAGCCAGAAGTAATTCAAGAATTGCTCAGTCCATTATCAGCTGGCACAGTTTGTGTTGATCCTGAGCTACATGAGGATTTGATCACAATTCTTCTAAATCTCTCCATTACATGGTGATATTATGTGAGCTACATTTTCCTTGGTTTTTATTTCTTTTCTCTGTTTTCTCTTCCAAAGGTAAAGAGAGGAATTGTTTTATGTGTTTTTGTTTCAATCGAAGTGGTTGATGTGAGGGGCAAGCTGGGATGGTGGATGATTGTGTGGGTTAGTCAAGAATCTTTTTACCAGGATCATCTTAAGATCAAATTTAAAAGGTATTATAATGATTCTATTAATTCCTACAACATCAAGCATAAATGTGTGAAACACTGAAACTATTGTAGCTACTGTGTTTTACTACATATTCTTTGATTTCAAAGTTTGTATATATAGATTTGTTTGTGTGTCTGCACCTTAGCTATGGTTGAAGGGCTTTTATATATATATATATATATATATATATATATTTCTTTTGGGTCACTCACAATATATGATAATTTAGTTGCGATTTAACCAGATAATTAATGTTATGTAAAAAAATTGCAGAGTGGATATAATGGCCCTTCTAAGAGTGAAAATGATGATCTTAATACCTTACAATGACTCCCCAAAATGTGATCTTCATCTCTCATTCCGTATATATGTAATGTAAATTAAACACCCTAAATATATTCATTCCATACATGTTTACATTGTAATTTATGTAAATGAACATATGGTTTATTAGATCTCTTCTCAGCAGATTAGAAGTTAAATATGTGATAACCAATTTGACTTTCTTAAATGTTTCTATAGTGATACTTTAACTTTTTTTATCATTATCTTTTGTAGAAGTTGATTTCTTAGGTTGATTTAGAGGTGATATATTATTTACAGTTTGGTTTTGGTCCGAAGGGACTTGGTATACCAAGATTGTATAGCGAGGAAACAAAGTTGGATAATTTATCTTTAATGGATGATCAACTTTAACCATTTATTAGTATATGTTATGTTCCTTCAAACTTAGCTCACCTTTTTTGTCTATTGGAAAGGTAATTCTGTTTGTCTGTACTCCTTATTATTTTGTCAAAATGTTTTTCCTGCACATGTTATGGATATTGGAAGTTTATTCTTTATTGCTTTGGCATATTTTTTACTTTTCTATAATTTGTCAAACAAATTTCACATTTAAAATAATCAATATTTTATATAAATAAATCGAATAAAATATCGTTATTTCTTTATATTATTCTGTTTCAATTTGGTAACTTGGACTCATGTTAACCATTATCCACATGCATCTCTGAGTGGCACTAAGAATAGCAAATTAAGGTGCTCATACTTGCTTGGTTGGTTGTTATGTTCAATTTTTTTACATATGCCATAGTTAGGTAGATATTGAGTATCCCTGTAGTTATATGTAGTTATTCGTGCATGAGTTAATGACTTTTTGAAAGTATTTTTTTTTGTTTGACATATTTTAGACTTTTCTTTTATTTGCCAAACAAATTTCCACGGTTAAAATAATTAATATAATATATAAATATTAAGAGAAAAATATTTTATAGTTGTTTAAAATATTCTGTTTCAATTTGGTAAGACGGACTAATGTTAACCAATATCCACATACATATCTGAATGAATAAATGAATTAACAAATTAAGCTCCTCACAATTGCTTGGTCTGTTCTTATAGGCTATGTAGTCACTTACATGGCTGAGTCACTTAGGCTATGTAGTCACCATATTTGATTTTCCAATGTATCATGCTTACATCACTCATAAATTATTGTTAAAGTAGGATTTCCTTAGGGATGGTAATGGGTACCCGTTGGGCAGGCTATCACAGTGCTCGTCCCCGTACCCGCATTTTTAAAAAAAGCTCGTACCCGCGTGGGCAATAACTTTAGTGTCCGTCTTCATACCCACGTCTTCATACCCACTGGGCACCTATATATATGTCCGTACCCGCGCCCATTATTCGCAATTTTATTAAGTAAAAAATTAACAACTCACTTAAAAAAATATTAATTTAAGAAAACTATCTCAATTGAAAAAATACTCAAAAGATTCTAAACATAATTTTTAAATATCAGTGACGACAATTTAATTATATTAAAACACAATATGTTAATGTTCTAAAACACAACACATGATCTAAATTTCAAAATTTTTATTAAATATTACAATATACTTTCACATCATACTATTTTATAAACTTGGATATCATGTGTTAGAATTCTCCAAGATCTGTAAAAAATGATTTTTAACACTAATTAGTCATATATTATAAAGTAAAAAATACAAAAAGATATTTTTAAAAATATATTTTAATTTGTAATATATTATATATATCAATTTTAAAAATATGTATAAATATATTAGATATTTTAATAAAATATTATTATATCTCTATATATAATTATATATGGTATTATTTATTAAATAATTATATATATGAGTGCGGGTATGGGGCGTGTTGGGCATCGCAGTGCCCGTATCCGCGTCCGTCCCCATGAAAAAATGCGGGCTATTGCCCGTACTCGCGCGCCATACCTGCTTTTGCAAGTTTTTACCTTACCCATTGCGAGTAATTTTTACGGGTACCCATAAGGCTTTAGCTCAATTACCATCCCTAGAGTTCCTGTCATGCTAATGAGGAATCTTGATATAACTGTTGGACTCTGCAATAGGACCAGATTAATAGTTAATGACTTAGGTTCTAATGTCATTGGAGCAACTGTTATTACTGATACACATTTAGGAACAAATGTTTTCATTCCTATAATGAATTTAATTCCATCTGATCATCTCACCCCATTAAAGTTTCAACGAAGACAGTTTCCACTATGTCTTTGTTTTGCTATGACCATTAATAAAAGTCAAGGTCAGACATTGTCATATGTCGGTGTCTATTTATCAAAATCTATTTTCTCTCATAGTCATTTATATGTTGTTGTTTCTAGAGTTAAGTCTCGACATGGACTTAAGATTCTAATATGTGATGACAATTTCAAGCGTTGTAATATGTCAAAAAATATAGTGTACAAGGAAGTCTTCCAAAAAATTTAATTTAATGTCATTTTCTAATAGTGTAATTTTTCCTTTTTTATTTGCTACCATCGCAAATGAAATTTATTTTATCTTTTTTATTTTACATCTCCATTACATGCTCACAAAATGTAATTTGTATAGTACAAAGTAATTAATCATTATTATTATTTACTTATATTTTTAAACAAATTTATGGATGATCATATAAACAATCTTATCAATCAATTAAGATAATATTATCTGTGCATCACACGGGTAGGACACTAGTTTACAAACAAAATGAAATTCAAAAGGCTTCGAGGCCTCTCTGCCATCACTTTGAACACTGAATGAGATTAACTGGGCAGTGGGCACATTAACACCACAATCTACAGTGGTATTTGTGTAATGTAATCCGAATCAAGTGTCCCAAAAAAAACGAAATACTAGTAGTTTTTATTTTTTTTGTCCCCTTTTTCCAGAGAGAGAGAGAGAGATGGAAACACACATGTCTGAGAGTGAGGAACAAATGAACCAAAACAATAACGACGGCATGGGGTGTGTGTATGTGTCTTGTCGTCACATCTCTTCTCATCTAATCTGTCCGTTGCTGATTCCAAAGCTACCACCGCCAAGGAAACACCGACTTTGCAATGATCTTTCCATTTGAATCCTTTGCTAGCTGTTGCTTTTCCTTTTTGCCTTTTTCTTAATTTGATAATCAATAATTTAGAGCTCAACTTACCTTACCTTACCTGTCCCTGTAGGGAGAGGGAGGAGGGTCCATGTCTATTTCTTATCTTCACCGATATGGATGGCCACTCACTTCTATCTCCAAAGGACCACACCCCACATGGTCCCAACCACATACTTTTCTTTGTTTCTTTCCTAGGAAAATGGATTATATTCTTTGCCTTCCCCATGTGTATAATAGTATAACCTAGACAAAAATTTATCTCTTTATATTCCTTTTTTAACTTACTTATTTTAGATGTAAAACATATATAGATCTACAATTTTTATTATAAAATCATAGTCGTTGATTATTAACGTATTTCATTTTTTTATGTTAATCATGAGTATTCTCAATCATAAGGGATAAATTCTGTGCGGATTTAGTTAAAGTTAAAATTTCTCACTCCTTCTTATGTTCAACGGAGATTGAATCCGAAAGCTCTATTCACAATCTCAATATGTATCATCTACTAATGATTATAATATTTCATTTATATTACATGTTAAGGAATACTTTTTTTGTGTTAATTACATGTATCTCCTATTACTAGTAGCAATCTTATTCGGTGTTTAGTTACCGTTAGGGCTTTTCGGTACCCTTCCCTACAAATGTGTTTAGTGTGGATCAAACTCGAAAGCTCTTCCCACAATTTCAGTCTACATTGCCAAACTGAGACTCAACTTTTTGATATATATGTTATAGAATACTTGATATATATTGTGCATTTCGGCACGACACATTATAAGTACTCTCCCATTTAAAAAATTTTAATGTTCAAGGTCAATTTCATAAATTAAAAAAAATTAAATTGATATAAATATATTTTAATTAAAATATTCACATAAAGTTTTCACCTATTTCATTTATTCATCTCTAATTTTCTATACATATTGATATATCATTATTAAAAGTAAAAAATATATATTAAAGAATAAAAGAATGAGAAGTTAGAGATATGATTGTATTTAGTTTAGAGTATAAAATAATTATCTATATAATTATTGAACGAAGATATAATTGAAAAATTCATTTACCATGTTTTGAATTTCTAAAATATCAAAAGTTTTAAAATAAAAAAAATCTAAAATATCAAAAGTTTTAGCTAATTAGGGAAGATATCTATACATAATACATGCATTCATATTATATTTAAAGATTTTAAATATATAAGATTTATCAATTTAATGTTAATTTTTTTAGAAAATGTATTTAATTTGTTTGGCTTACACTAAAGCAGCCCTATACAATCATTTTTATATGTTTTGGCATATAATGATTTTTAATCCATAATTTTATATAAATTATTCAAATCGCTTGTAACTAATCTCATTCTAATATTTATATACTTGAATATAAAGTCATCATGAGCATCATAACTCACCCTCCTCAACCAAAATATATAGCAAGTGTGTCGAGACACGTGGTCAAACACATAAATCTTAAATTCTTGGATGAAATATACAGATCTTTTTTCATTACTAGCCTTTTTTTCTTTTGGTAATATCATCACTAGCTTATTTTGTAGTATATGCTAAAAGAAAAACTATACTCCCTCCGGTCTCAAATATAAGCAAAAAAAAATTCACCTGTGTTGGTCTAAAATATAAGCAAATTTCAACTAACTTTGCCTTGTTTAATGACTTTTGACTAAAATATCCTTTAGTTAAATTCAAATTGTTCTATCCAATTACCCTATTTAATGAACCATATAGAGATAGTGTTTCCACTTGGAACAAGTTTCAAAAAAATTGGAGTCTCCTATGAAGGGCAATTTAGAGAATACAATTCATTTTTAGATGACATCAAGAAAATTTAATGAAGTTAACAAACATTTCTTAATTAGCATGAGTTAGTTTTTTTTTGCTTATATTTGAGACCGGAGGGAGTATACAGTATCGAGAAAACTTGTTATTGATAATTATTTAAATTACCATACATTATTATTTTAAAATAATGGCCATATTATTTTTAGGGTTTACACTACAAGAAAAACAGTGTTTAGCGTAGGCCAAAAGCCCACGCTAAATTTAAAAAATGGACGCTAAACATCATATTAGCGTCAACTTAGCGCCGGAGTTGTATGGGACGCTAAAACCTTGGAAGCAAAAATTTGCGTCCAGGCTGACGCTAATTAGCGTAGGCCAGCCGACGTTAAACTGAACGCGTCGCCTCTGCGCGTCTGGTTCCTTGCAGTTTGTGAATAAAGATGAAGGGAGATAGAAGTGGACGGTCAGTGGGGATACAGGGCAAACAAAAGGCACACAGGGCAGCGCAAGTAGGAATAGGGTATTTGAGCTGTGCAAGGGAAATGGGTCAAAGGGAGGATATTTTTATTTAGCGTAGGTTGGCCTACGCCAAATCAAATGCATAAATTTATCGTGGGTTAGCCTATGCTAAATTACACACGGTAAGTTAAAAAAAATTGAAATAACAAAATATAAGTAGCGTCGAAATAGTGTAGGCTTAGCCTTCGCTAATAGCGTGGGAGTTGTGGCCCACGCTATTTTTTTGCAGGTAAATGATGATTTTATTGTAGTGTTAATTAGTATATTGTTAGTGTAAAAAAATCTTACATTGTCATCCAATGATATGTTGTCACATAATTTAGTGAATATGACAACTCACATGTTATTAATTTCAATGAATGATGTGGTAACACATCATATCATTGGATAACATCGTATAATTTTTTTACACTACCGTGTATATCCATTAAATTCTTATTATTATTGATATCATTGTTAAATGTTCTTAAATTTGATGTAAACATAATTCTTTGTTAGTTAATTATGTATACAAATCATGAAGGTGCTTTCCGCAATTTAAAATTAAATGTAAATAATTGTTAACTGTAGGCAAATAATATTTGTTCCTACTCGAATCTGATCACACTATCCAGATATCAACGTTAATGTTGGATCGAGGAGATACTTTGTTGTGCACATACCAAGACATACAACCTCCGTATCACCACACTGAGTCATGTGACCTCTGCCTACTTCCACCACATGTTATATCTCAGGGTCAGAGGCACAATAGAATCCTTTCCATTACGGGGACGTCACTTGCCCTACAATTACTGCCATTAGTTGAGTGATCAGACTTTACCAAACCAAATATATCAGGATAAGTGTTGATGCCAATGTTTTTAAAACCGGACCAGTCATTAAACCGGCCTGGCCACCAGTTCAAGGTTCAATGGTCAGACCAGTAGTAAATAAAATAATAATTTTTATATTTCTACCTAGTAAATTAAAATTAAAATAGCAAAAAATTGATATCCATAAATTCAAAACATTTAAAATTAAAACTCACTCATCATTCATAGGTTAAACATTCATAATTACATATAAAATAAAGTCAAATACAAGAACATGAAATCTAGGTTCACCAAAAGACAATAATGTCCATTACCAATGATAAATTAACAACACGTAGAATAAAAAAAACATAACAAATAGTCAAATAGTATCTATTAGCAATTCTCCTAATCATAAGTCATAACATTCATCAAGGTTGACTGCATCAAATGACAATATGTTGGCATATGGACCACTTCCACCAGTATCATCACTCCCAAATTGGATAACATTTGAATCTAATATTGGCTCTGTAAGTTCAGTTTCTTCATCACCTAATTAAATTTAAAGAAAGGAGAAAAATCAAACATTTACTCTAGAATAATACATTAAAAAAGAAATATATTCAAAACAATTAAACATTAACCTGCTCCATTTATTGGAAGTGCATTATCTTGATAAATAACATTTTAAAGCTCAATCTCATCAATATCCAACTAAGGAGGTGTTTCTTCCTCAACTATCTAAAAATCAACTTTCTCAATGGATTCATAATCAACAGGATAATAAGCTCTTTTCTTGTACTCCAATCTAAAATAAAGTATTAAAGTATCAAAAAATAACTTAATTATGCTTAAAAAAAGAACTGACAACAATATAAGATTTAGATTTTAGAGAGATCTATATACATATTCTTCAAACGCAAGTTATAAGTAACATAAACAAGATCACATGGCCTTTGATGCTCTAATTTATTTCTTTTCTTTGTATGGATGCGTTCAAAGATACTCCAATTTCTCTCACATCCCGAAGAAGAAGAAGTTTGGCTAAGAATTCGAATTGCTAACTTTTGCAATATTGGAGCACTACCCCCATACAATCTCCACCATTCATCTACAAAAATAGTACATTAGATGTTATTATGTATAACCATTAAACAAGAAGTATCTATATCCATAACTATGTAAAATGTAAACAACTAAACATAAATTGGTGCTTACCGGGTCGTATTTGTTTTGCCACTTTGAAAGCACAATCTTGACTAAAAGTCCCTTGACGGTCACGATACACTTGCATTTCTTTAAGGCCTTTGCCCAAGTCATTACAAAAGGCTTTTTTATCCAACAAGTCAAGAAGTGCAGGCACAACCCTATTTTTCTCACGATAGTCTTCATCATAAAACAAAGCGGGATTAAAAAAATAAGTTGTTGCATGGAGATCACGCTTCAAGTGTCTATCCCATCTAGCCTTAATAAGGTCAGTGTAAGGTGTAACGTCCTAATTCCCAGAATTTAGAAATTTTGCCCGTTGGAAGCATCAGTTCCAAATTAAGGGAATCATTTTCGCGACATTAACGATATCAATAACTATGTTATAGGCATGTTTAACTAAATCCAATGTTTATTTAAACATGACCTGTGGATTATTACAAACAATCACATAAAGGATTTTACAATACATGTGCCTCAACAAGCGGAAGCATAAGAACTACACATGTACTGAAAATCCTTCCAAAAAAAAATATAAATTTACATTCATTCAAGATAATTAAATAAAATAGGAGGCTCCAAAGCCAACAGAACTCCGAAGCTGCAACTGTACCATGATCCTCACGACCTGCCTGGGAATCTAAAATGTAAACCCACAACAGGGTGAGACTAATGCCTTAGTGATCAAAGCAGTGCATACATACATGACATCCATCCAGTGAGCATAAAAAGATAAAGGTGAGATGTGATAACAACTCAAATCAAATAACCAGTGCTAATAAACATAAAAGTTGGCATGATGCACATATGACCGAATGCAATGCTGGATTCTAATGACCATGATATTTTAGAAAATAAGTTTAACATGATAGCTTGAAAATCATTTTAACATGAACTGTTAACCCAGCAGCAGGGGTCTTATCACTTGCCACACGGTTAGACTGAGCTCAGACTACAACGGATATCGCCCTTGGGGACATTACGTCGCCACCATTACCATGACGGCCGAAGCCAAGTTTTAACATGATTGGTCCAAGACCCGTGATGGCCGAAGCCTTAACATGAATCTTTCACTTGAATATTAAGAAGCTTGATTACTTGAACACGATTGTCCAAGACCCATGATGGCTGAAGCCTAGTTTTAACATGATTGGTCCAAGACCCGTGATGGCCAAAGCCTTAACATGAATCTTTCACTTGAATAATTGAGTACTTGAAAACATGAATGGTCTTTCTTAGAACTTGAACATGATTCATGGAAACATGTGTATTTGATAATGAACATGAATATGAGCATGAGCATGCGCATGAACATGAGGCACTTGAACAATGAATCATAATCTAGGTTCTAATCATGCAACAATATCATCAACAAAAACCATTATATCAAGTCCCCTAACCTAGGGTTCTCCATCAATAAGTCTCAATCATATTCAACATAATACATACATCCATCATATTCATAATATCCAACAAATACAAGCAAAAGCTCCCAACCCTAGAAAAATCCCCAATTCCAAACCCTAAGTGGGGTTCTAACTTCAATCTCTTTCAAACACCCAAAACAACTAAAATCAATCGGTGAAATATCATGAATAAGCACATAAAACCTAGAGAAAATGAGAGGAAGAGGTGGGTTCATGGAGGATTTCTCACAAGGGGGAGGTGAAGTTTGTGAGCTCTGCTCACCAAGAGTGACCAAGAAAGAGGGATTGAAGAGTTGATGAGGGTGGGGTTGATCCAAGTCTCCTCTTCTTCCTATTCTTTCACGAATAGAGAACAAAGAAGTTGAAAAACCCCAAGTGCACAGCTACTGTTCGAGTTGGACATCGCTTGACTCATACCTCGTATCAACGATCTGACCATTCAGAATGACGAAATTGGTGTCCCGAACCTCTTGTCAAAATTTCAGCCCGATCCACCGGTTAACGAATCTGCAGTGGTGATTTTTCTGCAGCAGCTCTGTTGAAATACGGGAATAGCTAGCTTTCTCTCCTTTCTTCTCTCAAAATGTTGGGTTCCCTCTTTCTTTTTCCCCTACCCTATCACCTCCCTTACTAACTTAAGAGCCCTCCCTAAGTAGTTAGGTGATACATCAAGTGGGCTTCTCAATTTGGGCCTTCCCTCCCTCCTCATTTCCTAGTTAGTTTTATAAATTATTCTCTAATTCTACTTTGAATTATGAGATTGATTTATAAAGAAATTAGGATGTTACACTAGACCTCTTCCCCTTATCTTTATACCTTATAATTTTCTCCATCTCATGGTGTGATTTCTTCTAGGCTCGGTCTACAGTTGTGTTTGACTCAACACTTGGTTTCTCTTCTAACGTCTCTTAAAACTCATGATTTTTAATATATTCCTGTTGGGATTTGAATTTCACTTAGTTCGAATTTCAACAATTTGAATGTCATTTATACTTTTCGAGTTTTAGAAAGCTTACAAGTTTCAGAATTCGAGTTTCCAGAATTCGAGTTTGAGAAGTGAATCTCATAATTTAGAAATTTGTTAAAGTTAACATTAAAAAGGAACTTCAAACTCGAAAAAAGAGACAATGGAACTTCGAGAAATCGAAGTCAAAAGAGACTCTGGAAAAACCAAAGTCAGGAGTTCTGGAAAATCAGAATCAAAAGGGATTCTGGAAAATCAAAGTCATAAGACTTCTGGAAAATCGAAGTTATAAGGGATTCTGGAAAAACAGTCATAAGGATTCTGGAAAACAAAGTCACAAAACTTCTGGAAAATCGAAATCAGGAAGTACTCAGTGGGTTCAAGTATCAACAGAAAAAAGCTAAGTATCAAAGAAGAAGGAATTTTCGAGTACATGAAGTCAGGATTTCAGAAGAGGATTTCGAGATTCTAGAAGCAAGTTTTCGAATATATGAAGTCAGAATTCCAGAAAGAAGATTTCGAGAAACCAGAAAGAAGATTTCGAGATAGCAGAAAGAAGATTTCGAGAAATCAGAAAGCAGGATTTCGAGAAGCAAGAACAGAGAATTCGAAAACAAGGTATCTGAAGACTTAGAAGATTTCTGAAGAAAGGAAAAGACAGTTCGAAAAAAGCTGAAGACAAAAGGAGACAGTTATTGAAGATCAGAAACGGTTTTCTAGTTAGCAGAAGACGTGGCAAGCATGCACGCTGCCAGCACATAGGGCTAGATGATGTGTCACATGTACATTAGTTAGCCGTTAGAATTAGGAAACTATAAATAGGTGAATTCTTAATATAATAAGGTTGGCATTTCATTACACTCATACCCTTAAACACCTTCACGTCCGATCACACTGGGACCAACAGGTTTACAAGGATTGACTGTATGTGATGAACCCATCCACTTTTATCTTTATGCAACTTTATTTTTCAATTCATTTACTTTCTGCATTCTACATTTTGAATTTTATCTTTCAAGCAATTTTCTTTCTTTATTCTGAACTTTGTGTTCATATTTCTGTGAATTTAAAAGAAGTCAAGTGAAAATTTAGAATTTTGATAAAATTTTGAATCAAGTAGTTCTAACTCTTTATGAAAGATAAGTTTTTAATAAAACTCTGAACCAAACTCTTTGAAATTCATCATTTCTGGATTTTTGAAACATAATAATTGACTTGGTGAAATTCTGTACCAATCAACCATTTTTTTCCAGAAAACTTGAACTTTTGAAAGTCTTTGATAAATCAGAAACACCATAAATCTACTTTTTTTAAAAGAGTCCCGTAAGAGGATCTGATTCTAATCCCCAGATTGTTCTTAGAATCAAAGTGATAAATTCAATTTTAGAATTTGTATTTTATCACCACAAACAATTCCCTAATTCTTGTCTTAGTTTACTTTCAACCCCAAATTATCATCCTAATTCTAACCTTTCTTTCATGGCAGGATTCTCGACCTAAGACTTCCACTATATTTTCTATGCCCTAAGTTTCAGGATGTTACATAAGGTTTATACAAATTCTTCTTTTTCCTAAATGTCATATTTATTGTATTCTTTGCCCTTTGCATGCCATCATAAACATAACCCATTGAAGGCTTTTCATCGGCATCAACAATTCTCAATAACCGAATAATGGGAGCTACAATCTTTGACACAATTAAACAATCATTCAAAAATTTGTTATCCAGAATGATAGAACTCACAACTTTTCCTGCTGCAGTTCTTGATAACATATGGCTAGTAAAGTGTTTGTCCACAACCAAAGCTTACAAATCATGCTTGTGATCATAAATATTTTTCAAAGTAATGAAAGTAGTAGCAAATCGTGTCACACTTGGACGAACAATTTCTTTCCATCCCTCTCTATTTCTAAGCCAAGACAAAACACCATATGATTGTACACAAAGATAGTTACCTTTGAAGCCTTGGAAGCAAGTTCTGCAATATGAGCCACTCCACCAATGTCCTTTAAAAGAAGATTCAAACAATGTGCAACACAAGGGGACCAAAAAATGGTACCATATTTTTCATGTATTAATCTACCAGCAGCCACATAATTAGTAGCATTATTTGTAACTACATGAACAACATTTTGAGGTCCGACCCACTCACTAACTTCAGAAAACAAATTGCACAATGTGGTAGCATCTTTTACAATATCTGATGCATCAACAGATTTCACAAATGTCATACCTGTAGAATAATAAACTAGAAAATCCAGCAAAGTTCTTTTAGAAGATGCATGCAATAATTTTCAAATATCATACCTGTCGGACAATAAACCAGGAAATTTATCAAAGTTCTTTGTCTTTGGTCACTTCACCCATCAACCATGATTGTGCATCCACTCTTAGCCCAGTTGGCTCGTTGATTTTGAACAAGTAGTTGACACTCTCTCTTGCAATCCCCCAACAAGTTCACTCTTACTTCATGATAAGATGGACCTTTGAAGTCAGGGCGAATAGCTGCAATTGCATCCAAAGCAGGTTGAAAATATTGTGATTGAACTGCATTAAATGGAATGCAAGCATCATATAACCATCTAACAATTGCCATCTTAGCTTTGTGTATTGCTTCCTTGCTAGATAATACACTTCTAAGGCTTGGCTGGGAGCCAGGAGTTGTCCTTGGAGCAAAATAACTACCAATTTCAACATTTACTTTTTTTTTCCTTTATTTTGAGGTGTTGATTGTATTTTATTTGAACCATCATTGTTTGCTTGAACCTCTGGGTCAACAAGTTGATCATCATATGCTTTATTGAGCTCCTCGTTTTACTTCTTTTCTTGGATTTCTTTCAAAGATTCTAGCATTCGGTGACAGACATCATGGGGAACCTTTTTGCATTTACTTATTTGACCCGAAATACCTGCAAGATGTTGCTTCATTCTATTTATGCTCCCTCCTCGATAGATTGATCCACAATGGAGTACGTATTTGAGTAAAGTTTCAACTAGTAGAAATGACAAGTACCTAAGTTTTGCGATGAGCGTCCCTGTTAGGGGAGTATCAAGTACATCAACCATGGTTGTCAGAACCGGACCGGACCGGCCGGTTCGACCGGTCGGACCGGTAACCAGTGATAGCAGCGGTTCAACTGGACCAGAAAATCGGACGGGAACCGGTAAAACCGGTCACGAACCGGTGGTTTATCGGTTTTCAACGGGTTTGAGGAAGCTAGCCAAAACGACGTCGTTTTTACCTTTTTTAAAAAATGAGTACGTATTTGAGTAGAGTTTCAACTAGTAGAAATGACAACTACTTGTCATTTCTACTAGCCGGTCCGACCGGTTCAACTGGTAACCGGAACCAAGACCGGTCCGGTCATGGCTGAGAACCGCCTATGCCAGAAAATCGGTCATTGACCGGCTAAACCGGGAGAACCGGACTGGTTCTTGCTGTGTGTCATCCTGTTACTTAAAAAATAAATTTTGGCAGCCAACAAGATTCGAACTGCGTCCCCCTGCATGTTGGGCCGTGTGAAATGCCACCACACCACGTATGACTTTCAATAATATATCGCCAAGTTTTATATATATAATAATATATCTAATTCTTTTTGGAAGTTATAACATACAGTTCAATTAGATAAACAAAATAACCTTTTTCTTGTTACAATAAAAATATTAAAATATATTTAAATAAAATTATATAACATAAAAATATTTATAAAACATGTTAATTTTTATAACTCTATTTTATATTATTAATGTTATTTACTTTTTTTATTGGTAGGTATTATCTTTTTTTCAATATCATTTATTTTTTATATAATTAAATATTTTTATTATATCATATAATTTTTTAATATTATTTAATTAATACCGGTTCGACCACGGTTAGACAATTGAACCTTGAACCAGTGCCTCAACCGGTTCAATGACCGGTCCGATTTTAAAAACATTGGTTTTCACAGGTGTACCAACAAGCTCCACTGTTCTTCTTACTAGAGTGTGAGGATATGTTGAAAGAGAAGAGAGCGTAAAGGGGGAGAGAAGAGATTATTTCTACAAGCAACACTGGAAAAAATTAAAAAGACATTAAGGGTAAATAGAAAAGTCTATAAAAATGAGCGATAAAAATGAAAGAAAAATAACTAAACTACAAGTTAGCTAAAGTAATTTGTAGCTTATAAGCTAGTAGCTCATAAAATAAGTTAGTTTTATATACATTGCCAAACACTTTTATATTGGTCAAATTAGCTTATAAATTAATGAATGAATACACTCTATACCTACTTACACAATAAAGGTTACTACTTGACTCAAATGGCCCTTTTTTACACATCTTATTAAAATACTAGGTACATAAAACATTATATACCGATACGTATTTAAATGCTCCTTAACTTTTTTAAATAAAAAGCTTTTTAAGCTTTTATTATTAATTTTTAATTTTCTTTCCTCTTCTATTTAGAGTTTATAAGATATTAAATACTCAAAGCATGTCTGTTTTATATTTTTTTCTTACGGAATTGCATGTTACAAAATACTTTTATAAAAAAAAGTTATTAATTTCCTTTATCTCAACGTATGTTTTGAAAGCTCAAAATAATCAGGCCTTAGTTATCTGATTTTTGTTTATTGGGAATTTTTTGCTGGTTGATATGATATGTGTTTGTAATTTTTTTATGAGGCACTATTTGATTAGGAAAATGCTATTTGTACCACCCACTTTTTGCTAACCAAGCCACCTTTTTTCCAAAACATCCTTTTTCTAGAAATTCATATGGTACTTTTTGTTTCAGAATTATATTCTCAAAATTAATTTTCCAAATGATAATTATCAGAAAAATTCAGACATTAAAGACAACAAAATTTTTTGCCTCTAAATTGCAATCTCATGTTCTCCTCTAATGTATTTAGAGACAGAAAAGAATCTGTCTGTGATGTCTGAATTCCGGAAATTGTATCCCAAAAATAAAAAAGTAAGGGTATTTTAATAATAGCATTTTTTAAAAAGGAGGAGAGTGGTGGGGTTAGCAAAAAAGGGTGTGTGAATAGAGATCACAATCCGGGGAGGGGTAAGGGTAGTTTGGGAAGTGGGTATATAATGTGGGTGCAAATAGCAAAATGGGGGGTTCTAAAAGCAACTCCCGGAGGGGTGGGGTGGGGAAAGATTGTAGGAATCTCTTCCCCTATGTATTTGAGAATGTCCAATATTTACAAATTCTCCCACTTTCCTTCTCCCCTTCCCTTTTCCCTTCATTTCCCTCCTAACTCTCCCCCTTCCTCTCCCTCCCCCTCCATATTCCTAAATTCCTAATTCCTAAATATACCCTAAAGCATCTCTCTCTATTGGGAAGAAAATAGGCATTTACTCTAATTTTCCCTCCAAATCTATTTGAATTGGGTTGGACAAAACAATTAATTGCGACATAACATCATCTAGACCCCACAAAGTTACTCCTGTCATTCAATTCTACAAATAGTTAAAATTAGGCCCATTCCCCTCGACTTATTATAGTTGGAATCTTCTCGTTGAAATTATTCCGAATGAAATTTGGGAGAATGTGTTGCATATGTATTTTCATGGTAGAGTTGACAGATAGCTGGGTCCCTTAAGCATATTGACAGGAGATAAAACCCACTTCGATGATCTTTACGCCTCGAAGAGATTAATCTCTAGCTATCGGCTGAGAATACCTTTGGTTAAAAAAAAAATTCTTCATGGTAGAGGTAATAATCAGATAACAACTACTCATAATAGCGGTATCCATAAGTATATATTTGGATTTTTATATGCGTAATTATCACAATTTTAACGTTATAAGGATTATTGTACTCAATCCTACCCATATCCACATAATATATTTATTATCCCTTTATAAACATAATTTGGATTTTTTTAAAATAATTTGTGAAATGAGTTAATATTTGCAATGTTTTTATAATTTGGAGTTGGATATTTTTTAATATTTTATAATTGAATGTATGTTGTACTTTTAATCATTTTTTTTGTTGATTTTTCACTATTAATGTTAATATTATAATAGCATTCATATTTTGTTAAATAAACGTATCACTTAATATATGATTATGTTTACTTAGCAATTTTTGCCATAATTAAATATTTCAATTTCTAATTAAAATATTGAATTTGTCCATATATGATTTGTATGATCAAGATTTATTCCAATGGCACTCTCACTAGAGAGAATGCTTTACTTTCAAGTATAAAACACTAAACTAGATATTCTGCGTTAGAGGAATCATTTACTTTCAAGCCATATGTTGTAAATGGAAACACAACATTCAGATTCAAAAAAGAAGGCACAACGTGTCCCAAATATCCATTAATCACCACATATAACGGTGATAAAAGCTAAAAGGCTAAAAGATTATCCAAATTACATCTGGATACAGAGCTGATCCGAACTCTTAAGGTGAAAAGGTTCAGCCAGATGAGGTGCCATAAAATGAGTGAAATTGAACTTATTCCTGACGAGAGTAAACAGTAAAAAGTCACTTGTCATAGTGAGTATATCCAGTGAAAATTTTCTCACAACAATTAACTACAACTGATACCTCACTCCGTACACTTATTCTGTTGCTTCCACATGTTGTGAAGTTTCAGGTTGCTTCAGTTTTTCCAAGGAAGAAATTCGACTGTCTAGTGATTCATATAGACCATTCACCTGGAAAAGTAAAGTTCAGTTATCAATTGAGGCAGCACATCAGGAATAATTCTTGCATGAGTACAAAAGTAATATTAGAATAACTTCAACTTCCGTGCCTCTTATTATTATTATTATTATTATTATTATTTTAATTAGATATATTTTGAGTTTTTGATTGATTGTGCACAATAGACAGTGTGTTTATGTAAGAATTGCTCGCACACTGATTGTAAAAATTACAATTCCCGTTTCCAAAGAAAATTGCACTCATTCCCTCCCATGCAAGTAAAGAAGGATCCAAGAGATAGTTGCCAACATGCAGGAAAGCTTATAGCCAGGAATTGGCAAGGATAGACATACATAAAAGTTTAGATAGGGTGATGCAAGCCTAATTCCTATTGAAAGTTAAAAAGCTTCATGTTGCAGATCAAACGGTATATTCAATGACAGCTATCACAACTTCTCAGAGCAAACTTTGACATTGTGCCATTGCCATGCAATGGAACACCATCCCTTGAATCTAAAATCCTTTTCAACTTTTCTTGCCAGTGGACTTTGTTCCATGTTTACAAATCAATTCCCTATACACACCTCTGCCTTGGCAGCATGGAGTGTGACAAGCATTATGCACAATTTTCATAAGGAATTGTTGTCATCATTCTCCTCAAAGTAATGAGTAAAGTAAAAAACGAATTTCTAAATCAGCAAATATTTGTGAACCGTGAATGCCACATAAGAGAGAAGAAAAAAAAATCATTACAAAAGGGTGAAGAATGTAC
This sequence comes from Sesbania bispinosa, assembly GCA_026901365.1. Classification (NCBI taxonomy): domain Eukaryota; kingdom Viridiplantae; phylum Streptophyta; class Magnoliopsida; order Fabales; family Fabaceae; genus Sesbania; species Sesbania bispinosa. The sequence goes on from QLOH01000976.1 coordinate 126,157, forward strand.
TATCTCCAAATTGGATTGAAGTGAACAATACAGACATGTTTAATGCACATTGAAATACAGCAAATTCAAAGCAACACAATATAAGGTGCCGTTTGGGGTGGTTGCCAGTTTTTGGTTTTTGGTTTCGAAATCCAAATTTGAAAACAAAACGTGTTTGGATAAAAGGGGGTTAAAATGGTTTTTACACAAGTTTCAAAACCAATTCCCTTTACTTTTCAAAACAAAAAAAAAAAGGTTTTACGTTTTCCGTTTTCAGTTTCATTTTTTCTCTCTCCTCTCTCCCCTGTTTCTCTACTATTTCTCTCTCCTCTCTCTCTCATGTTTCTCTTCTCCTCTCTCTCTATTTCTCCCTCATCTCTCTCCTTTGTTTCTCTCTCCTTTATCCTCTGTTTCTCTCTCTCTTTTCTCTTTTCTCTCTTCTCTCCTTTGTTTCTCTACTGTTTCTCTCTCCTCTCTCCTTTGATTCTCTCTTGTCTCTCTCTCCTCTGTTTCTCTCTCCTCTCCTCTCTTTCTCTCTCCTTTGTTTCTCTCTCCTCTATCCTTTGTTTCTCTACTGTTTCTCTCTCCTCTCTCCTTTGATTCTCTCTTATTTCTCTCTCCTCTCTCTGTTTCTCTCTCCTCTCTCCTTCGTTTCTCTCTCCTCTATCCTTTGTTTCTCTACTATTTCTCTCATCCTCTCTTTCTCTCTCCTCTATCCTCTCTCTGTTTATCTTTCCTCTCTCTATGTTTCTCATCCTCTCTCTGCTCTCCTCTCTTTCTCTCTCCTCTATCCTCTCTCTGTTTATCTTTCCTCTCTCTATGTTTATCTCTCCTCTCTCTGCTCTCCTCTCTTTCTCTCTCCTCTCTCTGCTCTCCTCTCTCCTATGTTTCTCTCATGTTTCTCTCTCCTCTCTCTCCTCCTGTTTCTTTCTCCTTTCTCCTCTATTTCTCTCACCTCTATTTCTTTCTCCTCTATTATCTTTCCTCTCTATGTTTCCTTTCCTTTGTTTCTCTCCCGTTTCTCTCTCCTCTCTCCTCTATTACTCTCTCCTTTCTCCTCTCTCCTTCGTTTCTCTCTCTCCTCTGTTTCTCTCTTCTCTATAGATAAATAATAGAGAAACAGAGGGGAGAGGGGAGAGAAATAGTAGAGAAACAGAGGAGAGAGGAGAAAGAACAAGAGAGAGAGGAGAGTGAAATAATAGAGAAATAGAGGGGAGTGGAGAGAGAAACAGAAGAGAAACAGAGGAGAGATGAGAGAGAGCGAGGAGAGAGAGACAATAGAGAAACAGAGGAAAGAAGAGAGAGAGGAGAGAGAAATAGTGGAGAGAGAGAGACAAGAGAGAAACAAAGGGGAGAGGATAGAGGAACAGAGGAGAGAGAATTATTCATGTAATGCATAGAACTTAAAACCGATATTAAAAAAATGAAATTGGAAACCATAAAACTGAAACTGAAAACTGGTTTTTAGTTTTAAAATTTTCGAAACTGAAAACTGGTTTTGGTTTTTAAAATTTTCAAAACCGGAAATTGAAAACCACCCCAAACGGGCCCTAAGTAATTGGGTTTCCACGGAACATGTTCTGCCTGATGACTGATGGTAAATGCATAGCTCAAATAGTATTGAGGTAGAGAGAAGGGGAAGAATTGATAAGGGTTGAGGGAGAAGAGAACACTCGAAGAAGCAAGTTACCAAAAAGAGGTATATAGAGACAACAAGTTGGGTACTTTTGACATTGGATGATAGTGTGTGTGAAACAAAAACTTGTTTCCTGATTTACTAAGTAACAATTGTAAGATTTGCGTTGAGATTTATGTTCCATGTTGTCATGTCTTATGACCATTTTCAAAATCAGACATAGAACAAATATGTTTATACTGTCCAGTCCTTCATTTCTTAGCGAATCAAACACACCATATGGTTCAATTCAATGTGTAGACTTCAAAGTTATTTGGATTGACAATTCAAATAGAAAAATCCCAAAAATTTGGCAGCAAAACACAATTTTCTGTAGTCCAACAATTAGAAAATAAACCAACTGCAATTTCTTAATTTGACAATGAGCATATTAACAGTTCAGACTATGAGAAAGAAAAAACACATTCATTAGGAGACAACAAAATTATGCTGCTAAGCCACCAGGAATGGGCTATGGCGAGGGGTTTTGGTAGTTTGCATAAGATCGTAGATTTAAATTTCATTGCCATTGTTGTGCACCCAAAAAAGCAAACAAACAAAATTATGCTGGTCTGCAGTTCCTATCGCATCCCTCATTCAAGCTAAACTCCCACATGCCTTCAAAAGTATATTGGAAGCAACAACTTAAACACTCAGCATTCAAAGAATATAACAAAAGGATATAGAGGATATTTAACTAGATTCACCCTCAATTTCAAGTCCCTGAGAAACACAGCTCAAGAAAACTTTGTCTGCTTTGTTTGTCCAACAAACAATTCAAAGTCATTAAAAATCAGACCACTTTGCAGTTTGCATAGACCCAAGAAGGTAATAAGACAGAAATACACTGGATCAAAATTAAGGGAATAAAATAAAACTGCTAGAGAATGTGAGGATGTCTTGCAATTAACAAAACAAGGAGAAATAATTTGTTTACAGAATTAGGATGCAGGACAAGAGAGAAAAAGGCCAAGATCAGGAGCAAAATATATCCAAAAACCCTAGGAACAGAAACAGGAAAAATAATAACAACAAATGAAGCCTTTTCCCACTAAGCGGAGTCGGCTACATGTATAAATCAACACCATAATACCCTATTATGACTCATATCCAATGATGGACCACCAATTAATTCAAAATCTTTCATAATTGTTTGGTTTATAGTTTTCCTTGATCTCCCCCTGCCTCAAATTATTGATCTATCCTCCATCTAGTTTACTTTCTTTATCAGTGCTCCAGTAGGTTTTTGCCACATGCCCAAACCACCTAAGTCGAGACTTTACCATCTTTTCTACCAGGGATGCTACCCCAACTTTTCTGATACAATACTACTGAAATACTTCTTTTATATATGTATAAGATAAGAAATTCCACAGAAACAGTACATATCTCTTGGGTAAAATCAGTAAATACAAGTGGAAGAAAATGGAAAGACGTTTTTATCTCTTGAACAAGAGCGATGTGCTTCCAATATTTGCCTCTAATCTCTAACTGTTGATTTATTTCTTCTCTCGATTCTCCAACTAAGTGTATTTTTGGTTTGGTGTTAAGAAGTGACCAAACTCAAGTTTTAACCTCTTAACGCAACTATTTGCAGTGTTACAACGTGATAAAAAAATCACATTCGAACACTAAACCAAACATACCTTAAAACAATATTATTTCCAAAAAATGCACCACAGCACCATCTCTTGGATAGTTCGGTAAACATGTTTAGAACCAAGATAAAAAGATAGGGACTCAAAGTTGACCCTTGGTACAAACCTCAAGTTATAGAAAAAACTTCTATGATCAACTAAAGACAAGCTCAGAAATAAATAAATGATTGTACAGATCAGAAGTATGTGTTGGTTGTATCAAGTAGGAAACAGATAATAGTTCAAATATTGGTTCAACACTTCAACATGGGGGTTGTTAACAGGAAAGTGTTAGGTTATTGAAATGTCCTTTAAATAGTTTGTACATGTCACTCATTATGCAAAACGGAAAGTAAATATCAACAGCCTATGCTTATTACCTCTCAATTAACCAAACTCAATGTGTATCCAATAAAAAGGGGACAAAAGGGTTTCCTGATGCCCTAAAAAGAACGCTGCTAGGGGGAGTCCCAAACCCAAAATAAACCAAATAGAGAGTGTCTTTCCAACTCACTCGTACCATTACACAAGGATCAGGAAATGAAATAAGCTGCCTCTGCGGAGTCCTGACTTCATCAATAAAAAGACAACATGCACGCATTTACCATCTAAATTTGAAGAAATAAAAACTCACCCCCCCCCCCCGGTCCATTTGATAGCCCTGGATCATTATAAACCAGACAAGTATTCAATTCAACAATGATCATCTTCATCATATATTCATATATACGAGCTTCGTTTCTCTTTCTAACCGAAAATCCAAAAGGGCAATCTAATCACAGTCCACAAGTTCTTTCAATTAGTGGGTCACGTAACTGATATGATTAGGAGGAAAAACTAAAAATAATATAAATCTTGCGGGAGAATATTGGGAAATAACGCAAAGAAGAAGAAGAAAAAAAGAAGAAAGGAAAATAGACATGGTTAATTGAATGTACCTGTTGAGTAAAGGATTGCTGAGCAAGCTTGTAATCCCTGTGAAGGATGTAGAGACCAGCAAATGAAGCGATTGCAGCCCCAGTGAAGAAGGATGCCAATCTCACTCTAAGCACGTACCCCATTTTTAACCCCAACTCCCTTCTCCCTTCTCTATCCCTTTCTTGCAGAAATTAACAGGTTAAACTAATAACCAACGATGTTGCTTAAACACGACGCCGTTTTAAATGCTTTAGTGCCTACCCTCACCTTCGTCGATACCTGCAGCGACGTCGTTTTAACGACGTAACCACAGCAATCACATTTTTTCCTTCATTCAAGTTCAACCAGTAAATAATATATTTATTTATAATTTATTAATCTGTTACCAATTTTTAGTTAAGCTGATAATAATTAAGCTAATTTATTAATCTGTAGAAAATGCAGTGTCGGGCATTCTATCTCCAAAAAAAATTGTAGAAAATTCAGTAAAGTTAGAGTCTCATTTCATGAGCCAGACCAATAGTAATAGCCAAATATTCTGGTATTGTCTTATGTTATATAATAAAAATAGATTTAAAATATATTTTTAATCCATATAAATATTAAAAATATAGTGTCTTTTAATTTTAGTCTATGTATTTTTTTTTTATCATTGACATTTCTAGTACACCTAAACTAGAGGTGTCAATATGAGTTCAACCCCATGAGTTAATTTGACCCAACCCGAGCCACTTATGGATTGAATTGGTTAAAAGTAGGCTCACAATTTGGAGGGTTAAAGAGAAAAAAACCCACTTAGTATGTGTTTGATTTGACATTGAAACGGGTCAAACTCAAGTTTGGTTTAGCATTGGAACTAGGGGTGTTTATGGGACGGGTTGGAACGGGTTTTGCTTGTCTCTAACCTGGCCTGAATTTTTAATCAGGCCAATTCTATGGACCTGAATCCATTCATAGACCCTGAGAGAACTGATGATGTATGGGTCTAAGTAAGATCGAATCTGAGTAGGAATATACCGGGTTAACCCGATATATAAGCTAAATATAATCACGAAACGATCTTATAACTATGTTCAAAAGAAAATAATTCATACAATTAATAAATATATTGTATACAATAGAATTCCTCTTAATGTATGTAATATTTTTTTTTACCTTTTTTAAAGTTTGGGACATTACTAAAATAGGAATAATATCATATCACTATATAACTTTACGTATAGAATGTATTTTTAAAGGTAGATAGAGGAAACTTATACTCAAAAACCCTATCTAAAATGAAAAATAAGATTATGACTTTACATAATAGAAAATTATAAGTAATAAATATTATATTTATATATAAAGAACAAACCGAGTAACCCGAAGACTAACCCGAACTCATCATCAACCCGATGAGATCCGATTTGGTGTTATTCTTTATTGTAGGACAAGAACAGATCTGACCTGAATAGGATGGGTTGAGACGGGTTAAAGGGACATACCGGGTTTTGAATACACCTAAGTGGATCGTCATAAACTCACATTTCCAACGCTATAAACAGTTGCGTTAAGAGGTCCAAACTTGAGTATGGTCGCTTCTCAAACACCAAACCAAACATGCACTAATTCTAGCGTTGGAAATGTGAGTTTTCCACGTTTCGACACTAAACCAAACACGTTCTTAATCCGCGAGTCAATGTGGATCGAGTTGACTCACTTTTTTATTTTCTTTTTATCTACTTGTATTTTATTTTTCTATTTTTTGGTTTTTTAATTATTTTTTAAACTAAGTGAGACAACTCACTTAACTCACCGGTCCATAATGGCTATTTTCTCAATTCAAGCCAAATTATGTTGGCTCATTTTGACACTTTTAACCTAAGCACTATCATGTGTTCATGTGTACCAACTCTTTTTAATTAACCATAGGTGTCCACTGGGCCGCTTCCTGACTGGTTTCTCGAATTATTTGGGGACTTGTTCGGTTTTGGAGGCAGAACTTTGGGGTATTTTGAGAGGTTTGAATGCGGCTGCGCAGTGGGGAAGCAAATTTGCCATTGTCGAAGCCGACTCGATGCTTGCTCTCCGATTTGCTGAGCACAGTTGCCCGAGCACTCATCCTGTTGCTCACATTGTTCATCGTATCCAAAAGAATGCGTAGGAGTTTGATCAATTGATCTGACAGCATTCGCTTCGCGAAGGGAACCGGTTAGCGGATTGCTTTGCAAAGAAAGGATTAGAGATGCAAGAGGAATTTAGGGTTTACGAGACTATCCCCAATTTTACTACCTTAGTGTATGTTGTTGATTCTGTTGGGTCCCGGATCCTAGTTTTTTTTGTGTTTTTTCTTGGCCTATTAGGCCCTTTTAATCACCTAAAAAAATATGAGAAATAAAAAATAAAATTAAATAAGTTATAAACTAGAAAATGTGCCACTAAATAAAAAACACTATAATTTATATTTCGTACTACATCTTAATATTTCGTACATCTTAAAAAACACATTTAACCATTTTGTTAATGTTATGTTATTTTATATTATTGTATTAATCGAGATATTATATAATATTAAAAAAATATTTTACTATTACCACTTCAACTACGATTTAAATCCTAAACCATCATTCAATTATTTCATATTTTGGAAGAATCGACGGAAAAAAAAATATTTACAAAGAATGAAATTAAAACTAATATATTTTACGCAAAAAAAAATGTAGAAGTAATAATGAAACGCACGAAAAGGAAGAGTCGCTTATTTAAACGAAAACAAAAGAAGCGTCTAACACTGCACATTTGAAGTTGGAAAGTTGATTTGTGGGGAAGAAGAAGAGCTAGGGTTTTCAGTTTGATTTTGTTTTTTGGGCTGAAGAAGAACAGGAAAATGTTCAACGGTGATCCTTCTCTTCCCATTTTAACAACAGAGCAGATTCAAAAGGTGCCACCTTTTTTTCTTGACTCATTTTTCTTCTTCATTACCCTTTTTTTAATAATATTACGTTGTTTGATGCTGTAGATTTATCTCTGTGCCTATGTTAGTGTTGGGGTGTCATAAAAATGTCACCTTTCCCTGTTTGATTCATGTTTAGTAAATGTCACCAAATGTGTGTGGTGCTCACCAGTCACCTCTTTCTCTTTCCTTGTACCCTAAGTTATTAATTTGTTTTCTTCTTTCGTTAATTTTTCCACATTTTATAACGTTGATTATACATGTTCCTTTGTTAGAGAATGGCGTATCTCTATTTGTAAACTCACTTTGTCAAACTCATTTCATGCTATGCATATTCTTCATCGTCAACAGAAAGGCATAAATTTTTACAAAGGAGCGTGGGGTGTGTGTGTGTGTGTGTGTGTGTGATATTCAAAAATCAGATTAGTGCATGATGCATTTTGGTAAAAAATTTGGACCTTTAATTAAAACAATGGCTACTAGACTTTCTGTGCCAGCTTATCTATAGAGCAGTTCTTATCCTTGGTGCAGTGCTTGGAGGAGAATAAGGAGCTGATCCTGACAATTTTGGAAAGTCAAAACCAGGGAAAGTTCGCTGAGATTGCCCAGTTAGTAGCCAATTTTGTATTTTATTTGTATCTGTATTTATTTTTTGTTGCTTATTTTGTTTCTAGGTTACCATGTGGTTTCAGTTTCACTCTCTTTGTTCTTCCATGGACCCCTTGAAGCATTTTCTTTGTACCTATTGATTCTGTTGCATACAATTTAATTTTCTATGGCACTGAGCTTGGAAACTCTCTACTACATAAACAACATATCATCCCTGTTTGGCTGTTCTGCACCAGTGATTACAGCTCACTCTGTAAGGTCATTAGCATATGCATTACTGAGGCTGTGTCTTAGTTGAGGAGTTGCAATGTATGCTTACAATAACAACAATCAAACCCTTTTCCCACTAGGTGGAGTCGGCTATTTGAATCAAATGATGCCATAGTGGTAAAAATTATATTTAAATGTGTAATAACTCCAGAAAATATATTTTCCATATGCAGCAACATTTAAATGTGTAATAACTCCAGAAAATAGTTTTATTGCAGAACATTGCAATTATGAAATTAAATGTTCTTGAAACATTTTTAGAAATAATTCCTTCTGTTTGAACTTGGCATTCCATTTTTTTTACTTTGTTCATTCATGAAATGGCACAGATATTTTGTTCTTTCTGGTTAAATATAACAAAGAAGGTATCTAGTAAAAGTAAAGTTGCCCAAATCGATGCTAAAAATAATTTTTTTATAAGAGACTAAGAGTGTATTATACTAGAACAGAGGTGCTTTGAGTAGAAGAAGAAGCTGAAAAAAACTAAGTCAGTGGAAGATTTGACTCCTTTAACTTGAGGGTACACTTTAGAGGTGCAGAATTATAAACATATATTTAAAAATTAAATGGTAGTTTTACAATGTCACAGTTTGTCACACATGTGCGTGTATTTTATTACAATTTCACCCATTGATTATACAACAATGGTTATAAACTCCATACTAACCCTCTACAATGCACTTAGAAGTTAGAGGAGGTAAATTCATAGAAAACATCTGTTATCTGATATGGTCATAAACAATGTGAAGGCAAAGAAAATTTTAAGTGACCATAATAAGTAATTGGGACTGGATTTTTCTTCTTCTATCACTTGTACGCAAATCTTGAGAATCATATACCATAAGCTGACTTCTAGTTGTTTAGAAAATGATTGTGCCACCATGTATATTGATTATGTAATAAATAAAATGCTGCAGGTAATGCTTGAGATTCTCATTTTTTTATGTCTTGTTACATTGAAGTATAATTATTAAAGTTATGTCATAAATTGAAATATTATTTACGTTTTTCCAAGTTGTCTCTTTCTCTTTCTATTTGATGAATGTTAGAATCATTGTAATATTTGAATTGAATTTGTTTGTATTGCAAGTATCATATATTAACTTTATGCTGCTGTTGCCTTCTCATTTGTTATCTATGGTTTATCATATTATTCATATGTTAATAATAATTAAGCTTGTTATCTATGCCTTATGAGATATTACCTGATACAGATGTCAAGCCAAGCTTCAGCACAACTTGACTTTTCTAGCCAAACTTGCTGATGCTGGGTCACAGCCACAAATGCATACTCAGGTTGTTGAGCTCGTGAACTAATCCCGCTAAACCTAGTTTTGAATTGTAACTTTTCCTCACTTATGTGAAAATTGTGCAGCAGGGGCAAGGCATGCAGCAACCTCATGTTGCAATGTCCCAGCAACAGCAAGAACCAGGTCTTTCTAATTCTACCATAAACCTGCCTATGGATATCAATGATCAGCAGCAGCAGCTACATCTGGCAATGTCTCTACAACAACCAGATCCTTCTTCTACTTTGAAGGTGCCTTTTCAGATGAATGAGCAGTACCATAAGCTACCAACTTTCTTCCAGCAGCAGCAACTTATTCCCGGAACCATGGGTAGCTTTCCTGGTACCAATAGTGGCATTGGCATACATCAGGCATCGCAGACCAGACTCGGTAATCTGCCAGATACGCCATCAAGTAACAACCAATTTGGCTCAGATGGTTGGTCTTAGGGAAGTCACCATCAAGATTAGATTTTCTAGTGAAACACTGGAATTAATACAACACCATCAAGATGTCTTTCAACTTAACCAACTCATCTCCATATTTTTAGACAGTAACTTTTCATAACTGGATGTTAATATAAATCAATTTCTTTTCCTAATGTCAGTGCTGTTTTCAATTCTTACCTGTTAAAAAATTCATTTGGCTCAGTGAAATACTGGTCTCTAGGCTATTTTTTATTGAAAGAAAAAATTCTGGATTTTTTTTTATCAAATGCAAGCGCCAGAGGCAAAAAAGGCACGTTTATAACTAACGAGGGTTGTTTCAAGTTAATCAAGATCTTGGGTTTAAATATTGTCAATATAAAATATTTTCATTGAAAGAATTAGCTTCATCATGATGTAGATGTTCTAATTCAAGCTGGATTGTCTTTTGGGAAGGTGCATGTGATTTAAATAAATAAAAGATAAAATGTTTTTTATTCTTATATTTTTTGTCAACTTTACTCTTCATCAACTTTTAAAACACGTAAGTGTAGTTACTGACATTGGTTAGCTCTGTTTACTTGTCTGATTAATAGCTTTTCACATTCCATCTGATCATATGGATGTTAAGTTCATTTAAAAAAGCAATTTAATTCAATAGCAACTTAAGATTATTTTTACGAGTAAACCCTCAAAATGGTCCTTGAAAGATATGGGGTTGGTCACATTGGCCCCTGAAAGATAATAAATTGTAAAAATGTCCCTGAGAGATAGTAATGTCTAGGGGTGGAAACAGGCTAAAGCCCTGAAAGATAATAAATTGTAAAAACGTCCCTGAGAGATAGTAACGTCTAGGGGTGGAAACAGGGGCCTGGCCTGACTCCCAATTCTTAAGTCTGAGCCTGGCCTGTTACCTGTTACATGCCTTTTTGTAAGGCCTTGGCCTGGCCTGCGAAAAAGCCTGGCATGGCCTGTAAGCCTGTTTTATAACAAGGCCTACAAACAGGCCAACAGGCCTATAAGCCTATGCAGGCCAGCAGGCCTTTTAAGCAGTTTTTTTTATATAATTAATTTAATATATTCTAATTTTTACTATATTATAAATTTTTTAATTATATTTATAGCTATTTATATAATTAATTTAATATATTATATATTATTATATTAAACAGGCCGGCCTGTTAAGCCTAATAGGCTTTTTCATAGGCCTGAAGCCTGGCCTATTTAACTAAATAGGCCTTTTAACAAGCTTTGGCCTGACCTTTTTAATAAACGAGCCAGGCCAGGCCAGGCCATAAACAGGCCAGGCCGGCTGGCCTATTCCCACCCCTAGTAACGTCAGTCAATTAGGTCCTTCCGTTAACTCCCCTCTGTTAAAGTTAACAGAACTGCAAGTAAATCCTCAAAATGGTCCCTGAAAGATATGAGGTTGGTCACATTGGTCCCTGAAAGATAATAAATTGTAAAAACGTCCCTGAAAGATATGGGGTCGATCACATTGGTCCCTGAAAGATAATAAATTGAAAAAATGTCCCTGATAAATAATAACATCATTTATTATGCTCTCTTTTTCTTCGTTGATTTCGTTTCATTCCAAATTCGAGTATTGCTTCACAATTTCCGGAAAGGCTGGACTAATGACGTTTACCCCGCTATCTTGGTCCTATCGAATGAAAATCATGAAAGAAACTGCAAAAGGATTGGTCTATGTGCATGAATTTAGCCCAAAAAAATATGTCATTGGAGATCTCGAGCCAAGTAACATACTTGTTGGACATAACATGACACCCTACATCTCTGATTTTGGACTTGGGCACCTTGCAAATATTGTTGGGGGGAACCCCAACCTTGCAATCCAACTGAGTGGCTGTAGAGAAATTCCAAGAGAGACAAAAGAGCATGTCCACTGAAGTTGCAACTAATATTTTGGGAATAGTTATCAGGCTTCAGAAGCACTCAAAGTGGTGAAACCATCACAGAAGTGAGATGTTTATTCATATGGTGTGATTTTGTTAGAAATGATCACAGGGCGATTACCCATTATCCAAGTGGGTAACTCAGAAATGGACCTTGTTCAATGGATTCAGTTCTGCATTGAGGAGGAAAAACCACTCTCAGACGTATTAGACTCATACTTGCCTGAAGATGCAGATAATGAAGAAGAGATAATTGCAGTTTTGAAAATTGTGATGGCTTGTGTCCATAACAGCCCTGATAAGATACCTACAATGAGGCACGTGCTTGATGCTTTGGATAGATTGTTCATTTCCTCTTATTGAGAAATTTCAGGGAGTTGTGAATCCAGCTCATGTGTGAAGCTTTTGCTTTTACTCTTTCTTGTCATATAATTTTTACTTCTATTTCTCCATGCTTTCTAAAGTTTTCCCTCCTTCAACGAAATAATATTTCAAGATTCATTAATTTGATGGAGGAATCAAAGTCATCTTCAACAAGAAGATGATGATTTGGCTCATGCACTTTCTTTGTCCTTAAAGGTTTTGGAGTTTCTATTTATTCTTAGACTTCAGAGGAAGAGGATATGCGTGAGCTTCTAGTGAAAGAGGAAACCAAAAGACTTGGAGTTCATGATACATTAGCCAAGGGAGAGAAAACCAACAATAGCAAACACGGACCAAAGGTGTGTAGAGCATTATAATAAAAACATATGCATGTATTGGATGGTCGACCAAAAATATTTGGGAATGGAACGAAATCATCAAGGAAAAAGTAAGCATAATAAATGATGTTATTATTTATCAGGGACGTTTTTACAATTTATTATCTTTCAGGTACCAATGTGATCGACCCCATATCTTTCAAGGACGTTTTTACAATTTATTATCTTTCAGGGACCAATGTGACCAACCCCATATCTTTTCAGGGACCATTTTGAAGATTTACTTGCAGTTCTGTTAGCTTTAACAGATGGGAGTTAACGGAAGGACCTAATTGACTGACGTTACTATCACTCAGGGATGTTTTTACAATTTATTATCTTTTAGGGACCAATGTGACCGACCCCATATCTTTTAGGGACCATTTTGAGGGTTTACTCCATTTTTACACCGTAGCACTGATTGCTTTAATTGCAGCTACAATGGAGACATGCATGTTGATCACTTGGGCGATGCTGCAGGCTTTTTTTAAAAAAACATTATAATATTTATTTTTAATAACTAAATTAAATTTTTTATAATATATATATATATATAATATAAGTGTGGGGTAGGTTGCGGGGTCTATTTAAAAATCTTTTTAAGAGTTGCTATGTTAGAGATAAAAAGTGAATGAGTTACTTAAATAATAAAAATAACATAATAATATGAAAAAGTGTGAAGAATTATAAAATATTGATTTAAGAAACTTTGGAGAGTTGTTGGGATAAAGATGATCTAAGAGAGCTCAATAAGGTTAGGGATTATAGTTAAGGTATTTTAAAAGTAGGATTTAATTGATATACATTGTTAGTGTAAAGAAATTTTACAAGACATTCAATGATGTGCCATCACGTCATTTAATAAATATGGCACCTCATGTGTTATTAAATTCGATAAATTATGTGACAGCACATCATTGAATGTCTGTGTAAAATTTCTTTACACTGACAATGTATATATATAACTCTTAAAATATAGGGATATAAAACAAAAATAGAGAACAAAGACAAAAAATGACCAAAAATTACATAGACGAAAAACATTTTTCTCCTAAAAAAAACATGACAATGAAATTTTAATAAAGAAAACCCACTTTTAAGTTTTAACATTACTTGGAAGAAAACGCTAACTTGATTTTGCAAAGGTGAGGATGGTGCAAATATTCACTGCATATTTTAAAAAATGTCACTATGAAAGGTTCAAATATTTGCTCTGGATTTTAAAACGTGGATCCAATATCACAATATGAAGGTAAAGGAAATATTTGCACTTCCATTGTCACAATGTCACTAAATATAACACGTAATAAAAAACAAAAAATACAGTTAGTTTATAATAACAAATACAAAAAGTTATGGATTGTTTGATTTTTCAATTTCTTAAGGACTAAACTGCAATACCTTTAAAAAAATCTAACAAATTTGCTACTTTACCAAATATTATAACATCTACCGTGCAACAGTAACTACAATCCTAATTCATTTTTTCTCATTGATTTCACTACTCTCGATTTTTCAACCAAACTTGTGTTAAGCTTGCCATTGTTAATTAACCAAGCTTGCCAGTGCCACACAGAAATATTTAATATTATTGAACGGTCAAATTTGGAGCTTGCGGACTGAAAATGTTGACTACGTTGATTAATCTTTAAAAGCATTCACAAAAAATCGCAGTTATAAGATGCAATGTATGCATGAATATCACAGCATGAGGCCCAAATTAATGAAAGCACACATAATTGAAACAGCAGGGAGAAATAAATTACTACAGAAAATAGATAGCTCCGACAATCCAAATCATAATTTGCTCAAGACACGACCACTCTGTCAATGCTTCAAAAAATTTCTCCCATAAACGGGTAAACATCGCCATATATGTTCCCATCAACAACCTGGCGAGACACGATAATCTATGCACCTCCATTTTTCCTGCCAATATAAACAGCAAAAATTATCAGCGTATGCAATATTAATATATAACTCAGGACAGAAGGAATTGACATAAAATGGAACATAACTGCCTCATGTAGTTTAGAACGAATTCAAATAACTAAAGACTCATGGCCTGGATTATTCTTGAACTATCCAGAATACCGCAAACTTGCATTCTGTATTTTATATTATTATACTTTAGGTAATGGTAAGATTAGATAAATCCTGAATATGACTCGATTATCACTCAATTATTGCATGTACTGATACATTCTTAAATTAGGAATAATTTTATGTATAATTGCAATAAAGTAACAAAATACATACACACATGCATGTAACAATGCAAAAAAAAAAAGACATGTAACCATAGGCCCAAGGTGAGAGTTAAGAGAAGACATCACATATGAATTAATATATTACAATAGGTAAAAAAAAGGCTTAATTGCATTTTTGGTCCCCCTATTATCATCAATCCGCGATTTTGGTCCCCCTACTTTTTTTTTCGCGATTTTGGTCCCCCTATTATTCCAAATTCGCGATTTTGGTCCCTCTAACACATAGATTTTGAAAATAGAGGGACCAAGATTTTGAACTAAATCACGAATTTGGATAAAAAGAAAAAAAAATCTAATCAATGCCAATCTGAAAAAAGCAATGGCAACAATACTTGATTGTGCCATGAAAATATTCAAAGCAAACATAAATAGCATTTGTAAGTGCCGGTAAGAAGACTCACTATCTTCGAGAAGGGTACACAGCACCAGTTGCCCTGTCATAAAATAAAACAGTAAGCAAGATTTCCTTTTTAAAGTAGCTATCATCATTATGGATGACATATTATTGAATAATAACACATTATCTTTCAGCATCTAATGTAAATGTAGTGTCATACCTGGTCTGCTGTTTAGAAGCAAAGCTTGAAGCTAGCCTCCCATTTGCTGAGCCTGAATTTTGGGCACCGCTCATAGTTGATCTGTCAAGGCTACCCCAATTGCCAACAGGTAATTGTACAGAAGATTGGACAACCCTGCTGTCAGGACTATTCATTTCACGAGAATCCTTAGATTTACTCAAAATTTTAACATTTGAAAGACCTCCAGCAACATTGAAGCACACACCATTTGGTTGCTGATGCTGCATTACTGACAATCTTAGAGGATCATCGCCCATATTTGAAGACAAGACTGCATATTCCTGAAGTGTCTTTTCAGTTTTGATATTTTTGGAATCAATTGAAGGAGACTTCTTCAAGCGATGAGATTGAGCCATTGGTGTAACTGCTACAGTGGGCATATATGAAGAATAAGGAGATGATGCTGCCACTGCAGCAGCAACTTTGGCAACTGCAGCAGTTGCAGCAATCATTTTTTGTGCTCCTTCACGGAGATGAATATAGTCACCATCAATCAAAAATAACTGAAATGATTCGGAGGAAAAAAACCATCAGACTGTGATGCAAGTATGTTGCCAGTAAATTATATGAATTTGCGCATGAAGATAATTTAATAAAAATTGATGGACAACCAGAAATATTGACAAAATGACTTGGCATGCTGAGTCTTAGATGGGCAAGTGATTACTGCCACTTCAATCCATCCAACAAACATCCATTAATCTAGTTGATTTCTGTCAAAATTCTTGCTAATTATTATCTGGTTGTACAGCATTACTCTAAATTCTGTCCTTCCAAACTAGAACTTATGAACTTACTTCAGGATGGCTAGCCACAAAGTCTTCCAGCTTTCCATACTTCCTCTTGTAATCATGCCAATGTAGGGGTGCAAGCATCTTGCCTAGTCTGTTAGGGAGCTGTTTTTAAAACATAACACAAATAAATTATTACATCAGGGAAGGGGAGAAAAACCCTCTTTCATACAAAGCCTGAAGGTTCACAGTTAAAACTCACTAACCGTTGAACTAATTCGAATTCGGCCACCAGCTGGAACAGTGCGAACAATACAAGCTAACAATGACCTTTCATCAAGGAGAGCAGTCTCGGAAGTCTTCGTTAGTGTTGAAGTTGTCTGCCCAGTAGAGGTGAATGCTTCAGACAAAACTGAATCAGTAGAATTGTTCTGTACCATTTCATTGTGATTAACTGAATGGCTTGTGACAGATGATGCATTTGCAGCAGAACTTGCTTGCTCAGCCAATAAAATTTGGTCCTCAGGCCCATCATTAGATAATGTCACCGAATTTTGCTCCTGCAGAAGGAGAAATGTTAGCTTTCATCTTCTCAGCTGTAACACTAACAGCGACCAAACCAAAGCCAATTTTTGCATTGCATTTCTAGGTGCTTTTACCCAAGACGCTTCTTTCATACTTTCAAAAAATTAAGTATTTGGTAAATCCCTCAAAAGCCACTTAACGGGGGGGGGGGGGGACTTCTCAAAAGTGATATTGATTCCTGTCTTTAAAGTGAATAAGGGTGGGCCCGCATCTGAGTATTAGAGGATTAAGATCACAAAGCATTAAAAAATTTCAATCATGGGTGGATATGCCCTATCTTGATTAATTTAGATGAGCCTTATCCATTTAAAAATATTAAGGTGCTTTGATAGAAACAGACCTCCAATTAGGAAGGTCTACCAAAGGAGAGCAAAGAGAGATGTAGAGGAAAATAGCCTCTGAAGGGTGGGGATGGTAATTGCAAACTGTGGAACTATTAACTATTTTACAGTTAGGTAGGTAGGCCAACTGAAGGAATACAAGGGAGGGAAAGAGAGCGTAAGGGGGCATTGGAGTGTATTGGGCATTTGGAGAGCCCTGGATCTCTTGAACATCCAGGGAATATTCTTCTGTACATTCTACTTGGTCAAGGTGCTGCGACCACATTGGGGGAAGAACTGAGATCTCGGGTTCATCAATAAAAGTTCTTCTGTACATTCTACCATGCTTTTGGAAAAAGCTCTTGAAAGCATGATGGGCCCATAAGTTCACAACTATAAAGGGGGGGGGGGGGGGACAAGATGGTCGCAGTAGCAGAATAACAGAAAGGGAGATGAGGCGGAAAATTTTATTAGCCAAGAGAGGGAACATCATAATTGAATGGGGACAGATTGCTTAGGGGAGTGCATGCGCAGATTTGGTGATCAGTGAGAAAAGTGGGGGAATGACAGTACATAAGTGGAGGGGGAGAGAGGGTAAGTAGAAAATTGGTGAAGGAATTGGGTACGAGTACAATAGTTTTGTAATAGTCTTGGGTTTCAGCAATTTCCTTTTGTTCTCAGTTTTTCAGTTGTAAGGAGCACAGCTCCCACTCTCTTTAATAAGAATACTCACTGTCCTGTTGGTTTTATCAAAGCATGAAGATGTATTTAGAAGCTAGTGTATTTCTAGTCAGCTCATACACTAAATACCTAGACATCTTCATACAACTACAATGAAATACAGATAACCATAACTTCAATTAGTAGTTTTGAGCAGCAGCACTTGACCCACAACAACAACAATAACAATAGTAATACATAGCCTACATAACTAATATTGTTTGTAGCATTGGCCAATTAAAGATAAAAGATCAAACAGTCAAGAAAATTTGGAACAAACCTTCATTTCACCATTTGGTTCAAAGGAGTTCAACCTTAAGGCATCAGAGAACTGTGAGGAAATTTGCTGTAAGCTTTGATCTTGCTGAGAAGCAACAAGTTGACCTTTATCAACTGACTGTAGAACCTTAAAAAAAATCAGCTAATTATCATCAGTATTAGTATTTTAAACAAATTCCAAGTGGAGTAATTATACAAAGTAAATAACAGAATCATTGAATATAGCTTATAGGACCTGTGTTTCCCCAGAAGATGATGAAATCACAGTTTGTGGCTCCTCGCCTTGGTGGATGTGAGCATCTAAATAGTCTCTATGAAGAGTTTGTCCGTTAACAGACATTTCATAATTAAACTTAGCATCCGATCGGATCAAAGTTTGATCAGCTTGGGATGATGAAGGATCATCCTGTATGGATACCTGTGAACCCTCTGAAACAGCCTGTAAAAACAAATATAAATCTCACACAGCGTATCACCAAAAAAAAAAGTTTAAAAGTATACAGACAGCTTAAATGGTGGACGGTGGTATCTGTAGATACCTGTTGATTTTGCCACTGTTGCAGAGGTGACATTGTGGGCACTGGGTGAAAATGCCCAACATGTGATGTAACTGAATTGGGCACTCCTTGTTGATGCATAACAAATGGATGCAGTGCAGTTACTTGGCCGGGTGGGAGGTATGACGGCGGGACAAGTAGAGATGATTGCGCAATAGGTACACCAGCAACATGATCAGTCTAGAAATAACCATATATTGTAAAAGGGGTAAGATATATCTTCGTCCAATCCAGTGTGAAAACATGTCTATCACATCACACAACAAATATAGGAGCATAGAGATAAGTCAAAAGGTATTACCACATGATAATATGGGAAAATTTTGATGTCATTCATAAAAGAAGAGTAGTACAAAGAACTAATAATATAACTTCCAAGCTTTGTGCATATGCATAGGAGCACTGCTACTCTCCTCCTCAACAAATATATCTCTCATAACCAAAAGATCAAGGTTCATGTTAAAGACCTATCTCTTTCTTCAAACGAAACAATTAATAGATATTGCTTTTTTAGTCATTTGTATTGAAAACATTAAACTATTATTCTCAATTACACTTGCTTGTCTTACCACAAAATTATCAATCCACTGACACATTAATTACAGAGCAAATCACAATAAAACCCTCCCCTTTTCCTGTGACTCCAATGTATTATATGAAAATAGGTTAACCTAACCTGTCAACTTAAAAAATTATAGACATATAACATCATAAATTCAATTAAATTTATTATTTATTTAAAAAAAGCCAATAATAATATATCATTTAAAATACAGCATTGAGAGTAATAAAAAACCTAATAAGATTTTTATAAAAAAAATTCATTATCAAATTATCCTAAGGACAGTTCATGGCTAGTACAAACCATGACAGGATTGACACAAACCTGTCATAACTTACCTATAAAATGGGTAATGGGTCTTTCTAGCACTCCTAGTGCAATTTAAGGGTGTTATCGATTATCAATTATAAAATGTAATGTATCAGCAAATGACATGATGACATCAATATGGTTCTTCATTGCCATGCTCAACAAACATCAAATGTTATACCCGAGATCTTTCTATTATAATATTATACAAATCCATTAATGCAAAACAAATTGAATATGTCACCATGCTTTTCTTTTCAAGCCAATCAGCACCACTGTAATAGTCCAATATTTGTTTGTAAAATTTTCAGCCTTACAGTATTTATATTTCAATTTCCACACTTCAATTGTGAGCCAACAGTATACAATCTTGAAAATGTAAACAATGTCAAAGCTACAAGTATAATATTTAAAAGATTTGTATATATTAAGTGTAAGAAAGGTATTTGCAAAATCTAAGACAACAAATAGAGAATACAATTAAAACATGACATAATCAGTGGCGGAGCCACAGGGGTGGCCCATGGTTGCCATGGCCACCCCCAAGATTTTGTAATTCTTTCATACCATTATACATAAAAATAATCCCCCCTTCATATTTTAAGATTTTTGAGGTAATATTAACTTGATAAAAAGTTAAGCTTCTTTTCCTCTCATTCTCTCCCACTATCAAACTCACCTACACAAATAGAGGATCGCATCTCACCTAAAACTAGATTTCAAAGCGTTGCCTTCAATCCCATGTCACCAAGTCCATCACTGGTGGGGGCCAAATCAGTGAAGGGGCATGAAGCCACCATTGCTAGTTACTACAGTAGCCATGCGTTTATGTTAAAGTCATATATTATTCATGAGGTAGTTAAAAATTATTGCATAAATTATATATGTGGTGGTTAAAATGTTCTTTGGTTATAACATATAAGTTATATGCTCTTAGCCCCCTTAAATTAAAATGCTGGCTCCGCCATTGGGCATAACTGTCTAGTCTTTCAATGCCTGATGAAAAGCCATTTGACAATCAAATTAACAGTTATTCATAATATTCATAATAAGCTACATGAATTCAATTGACAACTCAAAAAAATAAATGTTTGAAATATAAAATGCATGGCATATAACACATCATGCTGCAAATTAAATTTCTGGGAATAGAATCAAAGCAACTAGCTGTTCATCTATCAAGCATTAATTAAAGCACCCAACCTGGATTGACGTATTGCCTGTAGATGCAAATGGTGGAACATTATCCGAGCTTTCATTTGGAAGGAGACCATTATTTCCACCTGAAGCATTACCTCCATTTAAGTCAAATTGGTTTCCATTTTCCTGTCCATACTGAGTTACATTATTTTTTGAACTTATTTGGGACATTCGCGAATCATCATTATAAGTTCCACTCCTCTCTCTCGCATCAGCCAGCTCAAGTTGTAGTTGCTGAATAGCATGCAAATGAAGTCTCTCCATCTCTGCAAACTAAACCCACCAAACCAAAAATTAAACAGAGTGAAGCAACATCCACTATTATTTTAAGTAAATAAAAAAAAATACCATACTAGAAAGGGCCAAATTGTGTTTATAAAGCTCAAACAAAATTAAAATTCTTTCTTAGACATTTTATATCATCCAAAGAATCTCCAAAACCAAATCATGACAACAAATTACTTGGCCAATATGCATTTTATTAGGGTACAAAAGGAGACACCAATATAGAACAATATACATTATTGTGGGAGTAAAAGCAAATGAAACTTAATCATTGACGCAGAAAAGGGATGGCATATCAACCTGTCTCTGAAAACTCATCCAGAGCTGATTATATTGATCTGTGCGCTCTCGCAATTCAGCCTGTAATGTCTGGTTTGTTGTTGATTGGAAAACATCCTTCTCATGAACACGAGCTATCCATGCTTCGGCCTCCCTGAACTGCCCATCTTTAAACATAATGGTCTCCTGAGCAACCCTATTCTGAAAAAAAAAAAAAGAATAATCACTGGGCCACATAAACCAACAAACTTCCAAATAAATTCTTATGGAAACAAATTATATAAATATAAGCTGCCTACTTGTTCTTGCAATTCCATAAGCTGCCTATCTTTTTCTTGAATATGTTCCTGAAGATCATGTATTTGTTTTATATGCTGAGCTCTTTCAGCTTCGGAATGATCACGCTCCCTTCTGCAAAAGGATTTATCCATTGAAGAATATAGAGAAGTCTGGTGCAAAGCCTAAACATTACATAAATACATTTGGATAAAAGAAAAACCTAAAGGTTGCTAGTTCTTTGTTTTGCTCACGGAGAAGGTCTTGTTTGGCCCACGCCTAACATAATAATGGAAGATATTAGCATATATTTCAATAACAAATACCACCAGAATAATGATCCAGCAAAACTAAAATCAGAAAGGGAAAGTATCAATCCAACAAACCGCTTCATTATCTAATTTAATAGTATGCAGCTCTCTTTCTTTCTCTTCCATTCTTCTTTCCAGATCATGAATTGTGTGCTCCCGTTCACAAAGTTGCTCCTGCAAGACCAGGTAAACAAGTTTTAGGGTAGACTAACAATTAACAATTACTAACCTGGGGAAGCAAAACATGCAACTTAAAGTACAAATGTTTAAGTATAAAATGCCTCTTTCAGCCATAAAAAAGAAATCAGTTACATCTGCTGCTCCAAAGTATCATATCAGTAGAAAATGACACAATCCACTAGCTGTTAACCATAAAAGGGAACGATTAAGGGTCCGTTTCGTTTACAGTTGAGTAGAATTGATTCTAGAAATGAACGGTTGAGATGAATGATGCACGTTTTACGAAGTACATTGGACGAAAGTGATTAAAAATCAATTTTCAAAACCATGGTTTTGTTTTGCTACAATTTAAAACAAACAGGCTATAAATGGCTAAAAGCATGTTCTTGTAAAATCTGAGGAAACTCATTTTATTCAAAAGTTGGGGAAAGATTAGCTCAGTATCAAAATACATATATACATGTTTCAATTTATACCTGAAGCTTGCTGGTATTATTAGCATGCTCCTTGAGTTGAGCATCGAAGGTGCTTCGCATTTCCATTATCTCAGTTCTGGCAATCATTTGAGCTTTCAGTTCAATCTCCATTTGCAGTATTTCCTGCCTTTGTCTAACAACATTATGAATCTGTTGCTGTAAAATATCATTGTCTAATGTCCCATCCACTGTTATTGAACAAAAATCAACATCAAGAGGCTCTCTTCCTTGCTGCACCTTGAAAAACAGGAAGAAATCACCTTCAGGATCTTAATTCCTTAAAAATTAAAAGGCAGCTTCACGTGTCATCACCTTACCTCATATATGGTTCTCTCGTCTGATTGCCCTAGTTTTGCATTTTCTAACTCCTGCACATCAACAGATGCCCATCGTCAACAACATAAATAACCGGAAAAAAGTGTTAATGCTCCTTTTACCACAACAAACCATATCCAATGACATAATGGTAGGCATCAAAACTTAAATACCAGCACCTTAAGGCTGTTAATGAAACCAGAAGTTCAAACCCACTAAGGCTGTAACCTTGAACGTCAACAACAACATAAATATGAAGTACATTCTACCAAAAATTGACTTATTGGACTAAATGTGGGTGACAAGTACACCTTGTTGTTCCACATGGCTATGGTTCAGTGTTTTGAAAAACTCAACCCGCCTGTAAAAGTTGCTCGACTCAATTATCATTGAAAGAATCAAGTTTGTTTACTTCAAAATACATACACATTCCATGTGGCTTGTGGTTTACAACAACAAATCAGAAAATAAAGCTTGGGCCTGACAGCTGATAGGCACGATTGGTTCCCATGAAACAAATATTAAAACCATAGAGGCCTTTGCAAGAAAGTACATAGTGCATGTAAAAATTATAAACCAAATCTCAATTGCTTTTTTAGTTCAGTTCAGTAAGAAAGAAAACACAACTGAACCCGATAGGAATTGAGGTCGGTAAAACTGAGATGATTTGCTCCACACACACATTGACAGAGAGAAGAAGTATAATCACACTAATGACCACATTATCAACCTAGGCACACCATATGACATCCGTTTTCCCGAATCATAGTATCAAGGAGTAAAACACCCACGAAAGCTTAAAATGACAAAAGAAATAAGAGCATTGACTCGCGTCAAACGGCATTATTAAACTTTAAACCCTAATCCCAATTTAGTGAGCGAGAAGTGTCACAACACAAAGCCTAAGCGAAAAATTATAAGAAAATCATGGAATCCTCTCGTTTTCCCGTTCATTGACAAAGACAAGTCTCTGAATTTTGAAAACTCGAATATTCTCCATCACTCTCCAAGTCACACCACAAGACAATGTGTAAGTGTTTCGACACCGAAATCAGTACCTCGTCGTCAGGGTTTCTCGCGGAATGATGATGTTCAGCAACAGCGCGCCATTCTTTCCGGGACGGAGGCGGCAACTGGATAGAGGCGCCGCGAGCGGCGACAACGGCGGCCGTGGCCTCCATTGAACGAGAAGTGGCGACGGTGCCCCCACGTCAGAACCAAGTG
Organism: Sesbania bispinosa; assembly: GCA_026901365.1. Lineage (NCBI taxonomy): Eukaryota > Viridiplantae > Streptophyta > Magnoliopsida > Fabales > Fabaceae > Sesbania > Sesbania bispinosa. The sequence goes on from QLOH01000976.1 coordinate 150,004, forward strand.
GGCGAGGGAGACTCAGTGTGGATAAAAGGTAAAAGAAAAACAGAAAAAGAGAAGAAGAAATCCCTAACCCTAGAATTGAAGGAATTGCGCGGAGGTGATGCGATTACGGTACGAGAATTGGGATGGGAGGGTGAGAAGGAAGAAATAAATAGGGAAAGGGGATTGGGATTAGGAAAAGGGTTTTGGAAGAAGAGGGTGATGAAGAAGATGATTGGGTGTGACAAATTTCGACCGGCACGGCGTGAACGCCATTTATAGGGCATTCTCACTCCATACTTATACTTAGATGTCATATCATCACCTCACGCTTCCCGCTGCCGCGTGGATCATACTTTCTTTCTCTCATCTGCGGTTTTTTTTTCTCTTCAAATTTTTTTTTTTGTCCATGGACCATAACCTTTTTTTCTTGGTCTAACATGGGCTACCCATTTCATAGGTTCACTTTTTCGATAGCAGGCAGGCCACCATAGCCCATTTATAAATCAATTAAAAAAATTGTATGATGATCTCCAAATTTAGGGGTGAAAATAGATAAAATATAAATAGATCATGCTCCTTTGTCCAAAAAAAAAAAAAATAGATCATGCTACTTGTTGTCGGTTGAGACTCCCTTATAACTTGGTGATCATTTAGCACGGCTTGACTTTGACTTATAAGTCACTTAAAAGTGAAAGTTGGGCTAAACAGGTTTTTTAAGAAGCATTTAAAAATTCAAAAGAGCTTTTATTTTATATGAAAAGAGCTTTAACAACAGTTAAAATTTTTGGCTTTTGTGGAGCTTCTTTACAATGTATCCCACTTCGAATCTCGTCTCTGTTAGTTTCCTTCTTTCTCTTTTTTATAAACAATCTTTGTTAGTTTCCTTCTCGCCCATAGAGCTCCCCATTCGCATCCCACAAGGCTCCCCCTTCGTATCGCAAAAGTTGTGCAAGTTGTGTCGAGGTCTTGTCGCCTCTCCGTTTTCACAAAGCTTCGTCGTGCCACTGGCTTGTACTCGCTTCCAGCCGCTTCTCCGATGTGTTGCACGTTTCACGTCGCCTCCTGCTGCTTCTCCGTTCGCCCATAGCTTCGTCGTGACGCTAGCTTCCCCGTTCACCGCCCACACCACCATTCACGTCGCTGCCCTGTTCATCGCCCACATCGTTGAAGAGCATAGTCTCACATGTTCGTCGCCCACAACTGCTTAGGTAAGTTCATTCTTATTCCTTCACACATTATTTTGTTCTGATTTGGAGTCAAATTTTTGGTACAAGAAGTTCATTAGTAGGATAAATTTATATATTGTTTCTGTAATTATAGTTCAACGATGTGTTGGAACATGTCCATATGAAATGAGTGTGTATCTGTGATTATAATTTGCGAGTGGCTAAGATTAATTGTGTACCGCTATTAAAACATAAGAGATGGAGATTAGAGGTAGATGAGATTGGAAAAAAAAGGGTGTAGGAAAAAATGTAGATTAATTGAGTATTGGTATTAAAACTTTATAAGCAGGATGTTGGTTGTGTGCTAATTATTTAGAAATTGTGCATTGACAGGTTTTATCTGATAAATATTATAAATTAATGGTTTAATTTAATAAGAAGGTTAGTTAAAAAAAATCATGTTGATTAGCGTCGACCAGCCCTAGCTAAGGTAGCCTTGCCTGACATTAGCGTAGGCTGGCCCTAGCTAACTTTAGCGTAGGCCAGCCTCAGCTAATGTAGCCTTGGCTGACATTAGCATAGGCTGGCCTACGCTAATGTAGCGTCCGCCTAACCTCCGCTACATTAGCGTCGGTTATTTAGCAATTAGTTAGCTTCTACTTAGCGTCCCAGTTAGCGTGGGCTGAGCGTCGGCATTGCCGCAAATATTTGCCTCGAGGGTTTTAGCGGGGGTCACGAGGCCGACGCTATTTTAGTGTTTAGCATCCATTTTCGCTGTTTAGCGTGGGCTTTTGGCCTACATTAATGAGTCTTTTTCTTGTAGTGATAGACTATCAAGATTGCCAAGGGAAGGTTTGGGAAACATTCTTGGAAGTTTTCTCTAACGGTTTGTCCTGCGGTGGCTGCTAGCATGAAGTAGTGACACGGGTGGTCTACGCCTGAACCACCGAAATCACCTTTTAGCTTGTTGACCTAACCCGTAAGCATGCGAAGTTTTACTCTTTTTATTTTTGAAATCCTTACTATTTATTGTGATTAAAAAAGAAAATAAAAGTAATAAAATAAACGTTATTCAATATAAATTGGTATAAATTGGTCTTTGGAAAGAAGTTTGCTCAAAAATGTGGGTTCAGACTCTTCATAGAAGAGAGAATAGGAAGGTGCAGTAGTTTGCTCAGAAATGTGGGTTCAGAGAAGAGAGAATTGGAAGGTGCAGTAGTTTACTCAGAAATGTGGGTTTAGGAAACGAAAGTTTAGGAAAAATGTGGGTTCAGAGAAGAAAGAATTGGAAGGTGAAGTAGTTTGCAAGGTTGGAGAAATGATGTCGGCTATCAAGAATGCGAAGGGAAGGTTTAGGAAAAATGTGGGTTCAGAGAAGAGAGAATTGGAAGGTGCAGTAGTTTGCAAGGTTGGAGAAGTGATATCGGCTATCAAGAATGCGAAGGGAAGGTTTAGGAAACATTCTTAGAAGTTTTCTCTAACGGTATGTCCTGCGGTGGCTGCTAGCATGAAGTAGTGACATAGGTGGTCTACGCCTGAACCACCGAAATCACCTTTTAGCTTGTTGACCTGACCTGTAAGCATGCGAAGTTTTACTTTTTTTATTTTTGAAATCCTTATTATTTCTTGTGATTAAAAAAGAAAATAAAAGTAATAAAATAAATGTTATTCAATATAAATTGGTATAAATTGGTTTTTGGAAAGAAGTTTGATCAGAAATGTGGGTTCAGACTCTTTAGAGAAGAGAGAATAGAAAGGTGCAGTAGTTAGCTCAGAAATGAGGGTTTAGGAAGGGAAAGTTTAGGAAAATTGTGGGTTCAGAGAAGAGAGAATTGGAAGGTGCAGTAGTTTGCAAGGTTGGAGAAGTGATATCGGCTATCAAGAATGCGAAGGGAAGGTTTAGGAAACATTCTTGGAAGTTTTCTCTAACGGTATGTCTAGCGGTGGCTGCTAGCATGAAGTAGTGACACGGGTGGTCTACGCCCGAACCACCGAAATCACCTTTTAGCTTGTTGACCTGACCTGTAAGCATGCGAAGTTTTATTTTATTTTATTTTTTTGAAATCCTTATTATTTTTTATGATTAAAAAAGAAAATAAAAGTAATAAAATAAATGTTATTCAATATAAATTGGTATAAATTGGTCTTTGGAAAGAAGTTTGCTCAGAAATGTGGGTTCAGACTCTTCAGAGAAGAGAAAGTAGGAAGGTGCAGTAGTTTGCTCAGAAATGTGGGTTTAGGAAGGGAAAGTTTAGGGAAAATGTGGGTTCAGAGAAGAGAGAATTGGAAGATGCAGTAGTTTGCAAGGTTGGAGAAGTGATATCGGCTATCAAGAATGCGAAGGGAAGGTTTAGGAAAAATGTCGGTTTAGAGAAGAGAGAATTGGAAGGTGCAGTAGTTTGAAAGGTTGGGGGAGTGATATCGGCTATTAAGAATGTGAAGGGAAGGTTTAGGAAACATTCTTGGAAGTTTTCTCTAACGGTATGTTATGCGGTGGCGGCTAGCATGAAGTAGTGACACGGATGGTCTATGGCTAAACCACCAAAACCACCTTTTAGCTTGTTGACTTGACCTGTAAGCATGTGAAGTTTTATTTTTTTATTTTTGAAATCCTTATTATTTCTTGTCATTAAAAAAAATAAAAGTAATAAAATAAATGTTATTCAATATAAATTGGTATAAATTGGTCTTTGGAAAGAAGTTTGCTCAGAAATGTGGGTTCAGACTCTTTAGAGAAGAGAGAATAGGAAGGTGCAGTAGTTTGCTAAAAAATGTGGGTTCAGAGAAGATAGAATTGGAAGGTGCAGTAGTTTGCTCAGAAATGTGGGTCTACGAAGGGAAAGTTTAGGAAAAATGTGGTATCAGAGAAGAGAGAATTGGAAGGTGCAGTAGTTTGCAAGGTTGGAGAAGTGATATCGGCTATCAAGAATCAAAGGGAATGTTTAGGAAGAACAGGGGTTCAGAGAAGAGAGAATTGGAAGGTGCAGTACTTTGCAAGGTTGGAGAAGTGATATCGGTTATCAAGAATGCGAAGGGAAGGTTTAGAACACATTCTTGGAAGATTTCTCCAACGGTATGTTCTACGGTGGCTGCTAGCATGAAGTAGTGACACGGGTGGTCTACGCCTGAACCACCGAAATCACCTTTTAGCTTGTTGACCTGACCTGTAAGCATGTGAAGTTTTATTTTTTTTTATTTTTGAAATCCTTATTATTTCTTGTGATTAAAAAAGAAAATAAAAGTAATAAAATAAATGTTTCTCAATATAAATTGGTATAAATTGTTCTTTGGAAAGAAGTTTGTTCAGAAATGTGGGTTCAGACTCTTCATAGAAGAGAGAATAGGAAGGTGCAGTAGTTTGCTCAGAAATGTGGGTTCAGAGAAGAGAGAATTGGAAGGTGCAGTAGTTTGCTCAGAAATGTGGGTTTAGGAAGGGAAAGTTTAGGAAAAATGTGGGTTCAGAGAAGAGAGAATTGGAAGATGTAGTAGTTTGCAAGGTTGGAGAAGTGATATCGGCTATCAAGAATGCGAAGGGAAGGTTTAGAAAAAATGTAGGTTCAGAGAAGAAAGAATTGGAAGGTGCAGTAGTTTGCAAGGTTGGAGAAGTGATATCGGCTATCAAGAATGCGAAGGGAAGGTTTAGGAAACATTCTTGGAAGTTTTCTCTAACGGTATGTCCTGCGGTGGCTGCTAGCATGAAGTAGTGACACGGGTGCTCTACGCCTGAACCACCGAAATCACCTTTAGCTTGTTGACCTGACCTATAAGCATGCAAAGTTTTATTTTATTTTATTTTTTTTGAAATCCTTATTATTTCTTGAAAATAAAAGTAATAAATTAAATGTTATTCAATATAAATTGGTATAAATTGGTCTTTGGAAAGAAGTTTGCTCAGAAATGTGGGTTCAGACTCTTCAGATAAGAGTGAATAGGAAGGTGCAATAGTTTGCCTAGAAATGTGGGTTCAGAGAAGAGAGAATTGGAAGGTGCAGTAGTTTGCTCAGAAATGTGGGTTTAGAAGGGAAAGTTTAGGAAAAATGTGGGTTCAGAGAAGAGAGAATTGGAAGGTGCAGTAGTTTGCAAGGTTGGAGAAGTAATATCGGCTATCAAGAATGCGAAGGGAAGGTTTAGGAAAAATGTGGGTTCAGAGAAGAGAGAATTGGAAGGTGCAGTAGTTTGCAAGGTTGGAGAAGTGATATCGGCTATGAAGAATGCGAAGGGAAGGTTTGGAAGTTTTCTCTAACGGTATGTCCTGCGGTGGCTGCTAGCATGAAGTAGTGACATGGGTGGTCTACGCTTGAACCACCGAAATCACCTTTTAGCCTGTTGACCAGGCCTGTAAGCATGTGAAGTTTTATTTTTATTATTCTTGAAATCCTCCTTATTTCTTGTGATTAAAAAAGAAATAAAAGTAATAAAATAAATGTTATTCAATATAAATTGGTATAAATTGGTCTTTGGAAAGAAGTTTGCTCATAAATGTGGGTTCAGACTCTTCATAGAAGAGGGAATAGGAAGGTGCAGTAGTTTGCTCAGAAATGTGGGTTCAGAGAAGAGAGAATTGGAAGGTGCAGTAGTTTGCTCAGAAATATGGGTTTAGGAAGGGAAAGTTTAGGAAAAATGTGGGTTCAAAGAAGAGAGAATTGGAAGGTGCAGTAGTTTGCAATGTTGGAGAAGTGATATCGGCTATCAAGAATGCGAAGGGAAGGTTTAGAAAAAAATGTAGGTTCAGAGAAGAGAGAATTGGAAGGTGCAGTAGTTTGCAAGGTTGGAGAAGTGATATCGGCTATCAAGAATGCGAAGGGAAGGTTTAGGAAAAATGTGGGTTCAGAGAAGAGAGAATTGGAAGGTGCAGTAGTTTGCAAGGTTGGAGAACTGATATCGGCTATCAAGAATGCGAAGGGAAGGTTTAGGAAACATTCTTGGAAGTTTTCTCTAACGGTATGTCTAGCGGTGGCTGCTAGGATGAAGTAGTAACACGGGCGGTGTACGCCTGAACCATCGAAATCACCTTTTAGCTTGTTGACCTGACCTGTAAGCAAGCGAAGTTTTATTTTATTTTTTTTTTTTTTTGAAATCCTTATTATTTCTTGTGATTAAAAAAAAAATAAAAGTAATAAAATAAATGTTATTCAATATAAATTGGTATAAATTGGTCTTTGGAAAGAAGTTTGCTCATAAAAGTGGGTTCAGACTCTTCAGAGAAGAGAGAGTAGGAAGGTGCAGTAGTTTGCTCAGAAATGTGGGTTCTGAGAAGAGAGAATTGGAAGGTGCAATAGTTTGCTCAGAAATGTGGGTTTAGGAAGGGAAAGTTTAGGAAAAATGTGGGTTCAGAGAAGAGAGAATTGGAAGATGCAGTAGTTTGCAAGGTTGGAGAAGTGATATCAGCTATCAAGAATGAGAAGGGAAGGTTTAGGAAAAATGTGGGTTTAGAGAAGAGAGAATTGGAAGGTGCAGTAGTTTGCAAGGTTGGGGAAGTGATATCGACTATCAAGAATGCGAAGGGAAGGTTTAGGAAACATTCTTGGAAATTTTTTCTAATGGTATGTGATGGGTTTCTGGAAAGCGAACCACAAATCCAGCAGTATAATAGTAAGAAAGAGTATCGTATCCACAGGGAACAGTTATTTATGTAGATCGAAATCGTATTTATCAAGAGAAAGAATAGTTTAGAGAGTATGATTGCAGAATGGTAAAAAGAGTAGATAATTAATTGGAATTAGAAAGGTAGAGTTAGAGACACTTTACTTGGATCAGGATTGGATTTCATCTCATCACACCCATTGTGCATATAAAGACTACTTATTATTTTGGTATATACTCTATAAAATATGTAGACAAACTTTATTGCTAAAGCCCCTACCCAGCGAACTTAACACTCAAGGATAAATTGTGCGGGCTCTCCCAGGCGACAGATTTATCTCGGCTTATTTTGCTCTCTTTTGCTTTGTTTGTAAGAGTTAGACGATAAATGAGGCCTATTGGTAGACGCATCTTTCGCTCCAGTACTGTCACTACCTTATGCTCATTAAAAACAGTCCTTTTCAGTCGTCAGTAATAACCGAGTAATCTTATTCAATCAAAGGTTGAGTTTCCTATGTCTAGGATCCCCCAAGCTCAATCCTAGTCGTAACGTTAATTACAAACTAGCCTATAACTCCAGACGCAAGCGTGGGAATTAGGAATAAGCGTAGAATAAGACTACCACCATTACAGATAGGGACCTTATTGAAATAATAATATAGCATTTATATACACTCAAAGATAGAATCGATTACATCCAATCCTACTGGAGAGTTAACTACATGAAGTAGCCATACAAACCATTGAAGACGCTGTCACCATCTTCAATCCTCGTGAAGCGCTCCTCCTCTCCTACTCTAAACTTAGCTCTGGTACATAATCAATGAATTACAATGACTATCTACTGACTAACCAACTAACTCCTTTGGACTGACGCAAGAGGTTCCTATTTATAGATTAGGAAAGACAAAGCAAATTTGGGAAGAGATCCTCTTAAAAACGGCAACAGGGACGTGATCTGCGTGTTCTGCGCTTCAAGCTGCGTTGTAGCGCAGGTTCCAGAGAGTTGCGCTTCACCTGCGCTATAGCGCGGGGTGAAGCGCAGCTAACGTCTGCAGCTTCAACTTTCCTCTTTTAACTAGTTGATCTCTCCCCGAGACTGGTTTTTGCTCATTTGTCCTTCCTTGTTTCCCTTTATTTTCTGATATCTTTGTATTCATTGTGCAATCCTTGTTTATTTGGGAAACTTGTCTGCAATATCTTTGATTGATTGGCTCTATCTCCTCATTAATGATTCAAATCTTCTTCAAATCTTTAATTAATTGTCCTCAATCAATCTCCAATCTTGCATGAATCCTCCACATTTAATGCCATTTAATCTCTGAATTGAATCTTTGCAAGAATCCTGCAAAATTTAGCAATAAATCTATTAAAATACCATCAAATTCACAACTAGGATTAATAAATACAAATTATTAAATATTAAATAAAAAGGGATAAAAATGGGGCAAAATTACCATTTTGTCCTTGATAAGTGAAATAAAATATATACTAATTTATCAACTATTTTCCACTTATCAAATTCCCCCTAACTTGAATTCTTGCTTGTCCTCAAGCAAGAGACCTCTTTGTATTCACAATCAATTCTAACCCCTAGTGTATTTTACAAAAACTAATTCTAATTCAAGGTAATCATCCCTTAACTCATTCCTACGCAGAAGTCACTTCCCAAACATAAGAAAAAATTAGAATCAAGAGATATTACCAATCAGCAGTTAGGATAGAAATACAAACATCAATTAAACTTTCTCAATAATAGCAATTAAAGCAGTAAGTGATCAACCAAGGAAATCTCTCATTCTCACGGGTAAGTGTTTCCCTCAATCATTTTCACCCACTGTTGAACAACTAGAATTGATAGTCGTTTCCAAGGTCTGAACCTGCAAGCAGTTAGTATAGATCAAAAGGTCTTTCTTAGGTTGTAATGAGGCTGGGCTATCAAGAAATCATGGTTTTTCTGGATATTCAAAGAACACTTTGAATAGAGAGCATCTTGTGGTTGTGCTTTGGGACTTCTCTCAATTCACCTGATGATTCTTGAATGGTCACCCTTTTTCAGCTTTGGCCTCTTCTTTTGAAGAATTTTCCCCCTCAACTTATTTATTTTCCACACTTTGTGCAGATTTTTTTTTTGTTTTTGGTGGGGGAGAATCTTTTCTTTGTGATTCCTTGTGCTTTCTCTTGGATTCCTTGTGACCAACCTCTTTGTCAATTGCTTGTCCCATTTTGTTGTGGTGCACCTTGCTCTCTATCCCAAGTGTTAAGGGACGTGGTATGATCATTGATCATTGATAATGATAATGGCTGGGGTGCATCAAAAGAAACATTAAAGGCTCAAATGGGCAATCAATAAATGGAGATATTTATGCAGGGTTGGCTATTTGGCACTAAGCAGAATATTAAAATCACAAAATTGTGCCTTTATCACTTCCATACCTTCTACAAGCAAGACAATTTTAAGAAACTCAAGCAATAACAGTTGACAAGCAGCGGTGAAAAGCTCTCAATATCAGTGTTTAAGTGTTTAGGGCTCTCAGCTCACCGGTTGGGCTAAATTTCCTTGCTAAAGCACTTACTGGATTTAATAAACTACCATGATAGATTCTCTTGAGAAGTACCCTACTCCTAACTGATTATGGAATTAATCACAAGACCCTATCATCTTTCCTAGATTGGTTAGTTAAACTACTTATTTACAGAGAATTAGAATAAATTACCTTGATTCCTAAACCTAAAGTCCTAAAAATTTCACAAAAAATAACTGGATAAGTACTGCATAATATATATATATATATAGGATGGGTTGGATACAAATCAAAGAAAAATAAGAAAAAAAAATCAAAAGGAAAGGAAAAAGAAAGAAAAGTACCAAATAGAAAAGAAAATGACTAGTCCTCTCTGTGGTCATGGTCCATGTGGTCTCTATCCTCAGCTCCAGCTGCACCATCCCCCCTGGAAAAATAGGCCTGTCCCCAGGCCACTGCAAGTAATCCTCACAGAATGAGGGAAGCATGGGGTCTATATCGGCCTGGTGCTGAGTGCTCTGAAAGTGTAATGCGGCTCGGTATAGGGTGGACATCTGGGCCATCATGTGAGTATGCTGGATCTCAAACCGATGGGCCCATGTTGAAGCATCCCTAACTGCTGGTGGTGGTGGTTATTGCTGCTGCTCATCCTCAACCTCCAACTCTACAGCTGTAATACAGTTATCTTCAATGTAGGCTCTATCCATGGGAGGTAGGATGCGAACTGTAGGGTTCACCCCAACCCCCTAGACCTGCATAGTGCAGTGATCAAAGATGGGAAGCCAAGTCGGATCCTAGAGTTGGGTGTCCTACGATATATTGCAGTGACATACTCCCCAATCTTCTTTGTGATGATCTGAGAAACGTCGATCACTCCTCTGGAAATGATAGTGTGGATGAGATGGGCTATGGGCATAACAATATCAGAAACATGCCGTGTGGGGTAGATGTTGGCAAGTACCAACACTGTCCACATCTGTGTGATACTCCTCATATCCTTCCTGTGGATCCTAGCAGCATGTCTGTACCTGTTCCTCTCAAAGGAACGTCCTGGAAGGCAGAGGAGTTGAGCAGTCTCCATGTCCAATGGCTCATTGTCGTTGTTACCAACGGCCTCCATCCTATCCTGGTATTGACAGGCAACCAGGTCTCTGTGCTCTGCAATCGGGTGTCCAAGCAGTGCATTGATTGAATCGCAATCAAAGCGGATCACCTGTCCTCTCACATAGGACTCTTGCCTCATGTTAATGTCCCGATCTCTAACAGCGTTGGCATAGAACTCCCTACAATGTCGGGGACGAAGTACTCATCTGGCCTGCTGAGGCGACCCCAACGCCTCCTATGAATCTCAGCAGTAAACTCCTCGTACTCCCCCTTCTCAAGGAGCACTCGTCTCTCCTTGATGAACTTGCAGTCTGCAATATCAGTATACGCTTCAAAGGTCTTAAGATCCTGGAAGCGGAAGGGATCAAAAGCAAGTTCCCTCTGGGAAGCTTTCCCCTTGGCACCCCCTGTGCCTTGTCTAGAGGAACTAGAGGCACCAACATGCTTTGTGCGAGGCATCTGCAAAAGATAAATAAATCAAAATTATTTATGCATCATAATATTTAATTATTCAAAATTAAGAAATTAAACGGCCAATTTAATTTCCAAAAATTAGAATAAACAACCAAACAATTGCGCATAAAAATTTGATTTTATTAATTACCCAATTAATGTCAAATAATTAGTTAAGACATGCTAAAGTGATCAATTAAAGCAGTCCTAAACAATCCTAATCAGGCAAAAGTGAGAATTAAATTCAAGCTCAAAAATCATGTTATCAGTAACATGCAATAGGGCATAATTAAGGCATGCAAAAATATCAGGATATTACAAGCATACATGCATCAACAAAATTAATTTGCAGAAATTATTGAGCACTTTCAAAACTTCCACCAAAGTAAACAGAATATTCCACAAGGGATCCTAACCACATGCAAACTATTTTTAAGCATTTATCATCAATCATTTTCTTCCTAAAAGGTCCTAAACTTCTAAAATTCCTATCCTAATACTTTGCTCAAATAAGGCGAAAAATAAAATTTCCAATCGGTTAGAAAGGAAGAAAACTATAAAAACATACCTGGTATGAAGTCAGAAACTGGAAAGGAGGTGATATGAGTGAGAAACAGGCAAGAACAGGTATAGGAGTCTCAGAGGAAACAAAGACAAGAAAAGTCACGTTTGAACGGTTATAAACGTTGCCCTGCGCTTCACTCTGCGCTATAGCGCAGAGTGAAGCGCGCATCACCACAGAAGGTGAAGCGAGTCGCTGCACTTCACCACTGCGCTTTAGCGCAGGGTGAAGCGCAGACTCCAGAGAGTTAATTAGCTCGAGTAACTTCTGCGCTTTATCCTGCGCTATAGCGCAGGCTGTAGCGCAGGCTGCAGCGCAGATATCAGTAACTCTCTGCTTCTGCTACTCCTACCTAATTTCATGCATTCTTTAATTTATATCGCTAAATTAACAGTTTCTTATTCTCACAGGTAATTCCTAAAACTCAAAATAAAATAAAATTAAAAACTTACAAACACTGGGTTGCCTCCCAGGAAGCGCTTGTTTAACGTCTTCTAGCTCGACGCCTGGTATTGTAGCTTCTTTAAGGTGGCCTTAAGTGGAGGATGATGTTGGTCTCCATGCCAGTTCTACCTTTAAGTTTCCATCCTCCATGCAAATCAGTGACTCTTCCTTCATGGTCACTATCTTCCTCTGTGTCTGATGTTGATAGCTTTTTTCTTTTGACAAAATAAATTAATTTAATTAATTTTTAATTTTAGTCAAGTTATTAATTATACATATTATATTAGAATAATGTTGCATCCTACGGGGACTCCTCTATATAGGTGGCAATTCGGGCTACCCGGCCCGGCCCGCCTTGATGCGGGTAGCGGGCTTTATTGGGCTGGGCTAAAAAGCCCGGAAGTTGTTAGGGCTTCTAAATTAGGTGCCCGAGCCCTACCATTTGCGGGTAGCCAGGCTTTTTGGCGGTTTTTTTGCGGGTAGCGGACTTTATCGGGCTGGACTAAAAAGCCCGGAAGTTATTCGGGCTTCTAAAATAGGTGCCCGAGCCCTACATTTTGCGGGCTTTTGCGGGCCGGCCCGGTCGGGCTAGCCCATTTTGCCGGCTCTACTCCTATAGTTCCCCGATATAAATTGGTGTTTGGAAAGAAGTTTGCTCAGAAATGTGGGTTCAGAGAAGATAGAATTGGAAGGTGCAGTAGTTTGCAAGGTTGGAGAAGTGATATCGACTATCAAGAAGAATGCGAAGGGAAGGTTTAGGAAAAATGTGGGTTCAGAGAAGAGAGAATTGGAAGGTGCAATAATTTGCAAGGTTGGAGAAGTGATATCGGCTATCAAGAATGCGAAGGGAAGGTTTAGGAAACATTCTTGGAAGTTTTCTCTAACGGTATGTCCTGCGGGTGGCTGCTAGCATGAAGTAGTGACACGGGTGGTCTACGCCTGAACCACCGAAATCACCTTATAGCTTGTTGACCTGACCTGTAAGCATGTGAAGTTTTATTTTTTTTATTTTTGAAATCCTTATTATTTCTTATGATTAAAAAAGAAAATAAAAATAATAAAATAAATGTTATTCAAAATAGGGGGTTGTCTAATATACACAACAGAAGTAGAAAAGTTATGTAACAATACACAAGTGAATTATAGCCATTGGATATAATATATATTTATTCAACGGTTCTGATTAAAAACTAAAAATCGGTAGCCAATCCTCCCTGCACACAGTGTTATGTTGCGTTTAATCTCGATCTAAACAAACTTTACATTTCTAGCCTGTTTGGTTTGGATTTGAAAAACTCAAAACCATGGTTTTGCAAAATTGATTTTAAATCACTTTCGTCTAACGTGCTTCGTAAAGTGTGAATCACTCATCTCAACCATTGATTTCCAAAATCAATTCCACTCGACTGTAAACCAAACCAACCCTTCATCTACCAGAAACTCTGTCGCTCCACCTCCACACCTCAACCAGTCAGTAGTCATAAGTGCATTTCAAACCTAACCGCAAGGCCTCGTGTTACTGTAGCGAAGAGCCATGGTCCCCATGCCACCACCTCACCTCACCACTAGCCAATTCCCCGTACGCCGCCGCACCTCCCTCCCCCTGGCTTTCTCTCCCTCCTCCCTTTCTTCCAGTCCTTCAGTTTTGTTAGTACTTGAAAAAGGAAAATGTATATATTATATTCAGTTGTCGGTTGGACTTGGATGTATGTAACATTATCATAAATGAATTTGAAGGAAGAATGTGACGGTACATGAGAATTGGGATTTGGATCTTTCACTGTGAAAATAGAAAACTTGAAGTTGAAAGTGAAGCATGATTGCAAATTCATGTTTTAGAAAGGTTGTAACAAAATTATTAGCAGTGTAAGAAAAAAAAACCGGATAAACCTTCTATTTCCGGTCAAAATAACAAGTATTAAAGTATTTAATACTTGTGCAGGTTAGAAGGACCCTCAAAATAGAATAGAGATTATTTTGATGTGTGACCTCATTTTTAGAGGTTGGGTCTCAGGTCTCAGAAGAAGAAGGAAAGGAGTCGTTGCACGGTGGTTCCGATGGAGGTCAAGCCAACAAGCTATACCAGATGGTGGGTTCATCGGCTTTTTCTCTGTCGACGTGATTTGATCTCAACAGCAACCCCATCAAGGTAATCACAATCCGCATGATCGGCGTCGACGGCTTCATCGACTCCCTCCTCTTCGAACCTGACAATCTCCCTTGGGCTGGTCGCATTCAATTCCACCTCCTCAATATCAAACACGATTCCAGACTCGGAGGCCTCATCAAGATGGCAAAGATTTGGTGTGTGATAACCCCGCAAACAAAAAGTTCTTTCTTTTTTTCTTGGGTTTCTTGGATGCATGCTCAAAGTTTGTTTTTGTTTTCAGACGATAAATCTAGCTGAAATATGTACACTAGCGGAGTACAGCACGCGTCCCCTGGACACCATTTACAGCAATTTCATTGATGCGCTTCCCGTGGTATGTGTTCTTCTGTGAGATTCTTTTTGAAATCTAATTGTGCATGTTGTTCTGTTGGGGTGGAGGAATTGATTGAAGGGGGATGTGTGAATTGATGCATTTTTTTTTTAATTTTCTTTCTTTAATTTTACAGGTGAAGTATTGTTCGAAAAATAACAAGCAACCCATTCATTTCTCTACAATACAGCCTCTGTGAGTTCAGTCATGAGGTTGATTTTATGGCAGAAAGGCAAGGTTTGGAAAGATGGTGGATGACCAAACTTGGTGTAGTGACTAAACCAACATGGAGGGACAACCAAAATAAAGAACCAAGCTTGCTGTTGTGTCATTCCTCTTCACGTTTGACACTTGTAAATTTTTTTTATGATTTTTTGGATTTACAATACATATTTTGAAATAACCCATTTTTTTACGTTTTATAATAAACTAAATAACAATTTGAAAAATAATTGTGACCTTTAATGAGGGCTCTTTAGCAATATTGATAAATTCTACTACATTCGGTAACCACCTTTTAATCTACATCATTCATGTCTGGATCCTCTCGTGCTAGCGTACTTTCAATGACCTCTTCATAAGTCGTTGTTTCTTCTGCAGAAGAATGAGATGGCTGGTGGCATGCATTTTCACGAAGCAGTTAAAATCAAATCTTCCTTACCAGGTGCATATCTGAACCTTGGGAATGTCTACAAGGTATGGTGTTAAGCATGATTTGTTGGATGCATCTAATACTTTGATTTGTATTGGTGGATCCTTGAAAGATTTTTCCCCCTTTACCTGGCTTTAGGGATTCTTCAAGAAGCTATTACATGCTATCAACATGCTCTTCAGACATGGCCAAACTATGGTATGACTTATGGTGAGTTCTGTTGCCTTTTCTCTATCTGTTTGCTGCTAGTTTTTTTTTGTTTCCTTTGTAAAAGATTAGTGCAAAGATATGAGATAGTAATTAATGGACATGTAGAAATCATTTTGTTTTCCTTCTTTTAATAAGTATGGTTATGGTATTCTGAGTATTGATAACCTTGGTCTCAAGGGATTCTTCGGAGTTGTAATAATCATTTTAAGAATAATTATTGGAAGTTGTAGGAAGCTTTCTTGGAAGTTTTCTCTAACGGGTATGTCCTGCTAGCGTACTTTTAATGACCCCTTCATAAGTCAGTGTTTCTTCTTGTGCCGTGTTCAACTCTTCAGTGTCGAAGTTCCTTCTGCAGAAGAACGAGATGGCTGGTGGCATGCATTTTCTTGAAGCAGTTAAAATCAAATCTTCCTTCCCTGGTGCATATCTGAACCTTGGAAATATGTACAAGGTATGGTGTTAAGCATGATTTGTTGGATGCATCTAATACTTTGATTTGTATTGGTGGATCCTTGAAAGACTTTTCCCCTTTTACCAGGCTCTAGGGATTCCTCAAGAAGCTATTGCACGCTATCAACATGCTCTTCAGAGATGGCCATACTATGGCATGGCTTATGGTGAGTCCTGTTGCTTTTTCTCTATCTGTTTGCTGCTAGTTTTTTTTTGTTTCCTTTGTAAAAGATTAGTGCAAAGATATAGGATAGTAATTAATGGACATGTAGAGATCATTTTGTTTTCCTTCTTTTAATAAATATGGTTATGGTGTTCTGAGTATTGGTAGCCTTGGTCTCAAAGGATTCTTCGGAGTTGTAATTAATCATGTTAAGAATAACCGGTCTAATTCTGAACGGAGTCCTCTCTTCACTTGTGATTGAATAACCGGTCTCTTCCTCTGTTCGTCATCTCGCTGCTTCCATTAGTCTCTCACCCATTTGTAAGCTTCGATTCTCTCTCATTATGTAATTATGTTCTTATTCTCTCATTCTGTAAGCTAGTGCTTGTATAATCTGATTCACTCATCACTCTAGAACTTGAAATACACTTGCTCTGATGTTAAGCTAGTTACTTACTGTTGCAAGTAATGGACTATCACATTTGTACAATAATCTGTTTGCTCTATCACATGTCTATTGCACCTGCAATCCAAAATAAGTGTTTATTGTACTCAATAGCATGTTTTGATTGATGTGAGTATCCATATTAATCCTTATTTATTTCCTACAACCACCTGCTATTTTCAGCACAATTCATAATGGGTTTTGATAGTTTACCAATTCTCATTAGTTGTTTTTTTCTTTTATCATAAAAATCTTTTATAATTGAACCTGTTCTATTTCCTACATTAAGACCAACAAAGAGAGGCTGAGGAAGAGGTGCCAATTGATCATTGAAGGGTTGAGAAGTGTTAGGATTGAATGCTTGGGTGGGAATGCGGGTTGTTCGGTTTGATGAATCTGATTCCACTGTTGGAGAAACCAACAAGGGAAGCAGAATTGGAGATATTGGACTCTGATTCCACTGTTAGGATTGGATACTCGCCTCTTAATAGCTTGATTAGTTTCACCAAAATGGTTAGCCATTGGTAGTCAAGTTGGTAAATACAGATACGGAAAAAAAGGTGAGTTGATGCATACTTGCATGTGGGCAGAATATGGCAAGACCAATGTAGAGGGCAATATTTTCATTTCTTTTTTTTTTCTTTTAGAAAAGAAGATCTAGATAGCTAGCTAGGTAGGAATTAATACAAGATTTTAAAAAAATCTAGACAAATATTTTCATTAATTTACTCAATTGTTGAATTCTTGCACATGTATATACAAATCGAGGGCGTAATTGAAATTCTAAAGAAGTAATTGTTTTAGTTGTATATAATAACTGTTAGAAAATTTAAGTGCGACTAATGAAGTGCCACATGTATCATAAAAAGACCCAAAATTAAGATGATAATGAAAACTGCTCAAAATAATTTTCCTTTTGCTCAACATCAACATTCCTATAGATATGTCTGATCGAGAAATCATTTCTAATGCATATGTGAATTCTTGGTTGGCTGAAATTCGTTAGAAGTCTCTTTGTGCAATTCTTTCTCTTTTGATTGCTTTAAAAAAAAGCTACCTTATTTGAATCTTTTAGCTACCCTGTTAATGGGAATATATATATTCCTAGCCTTTTAATTAACATGCAAGTATCACACTATTTTCTTTGAACTGCATGCTGTTCTGTACATTTTCATGCATTGTTATCATTAGCATATTTTTATAATTTTGTATCTGTATTTACCCAACAAGGACAGTCAAATCTTAACTGTACTAGCTTCCCTCCTGGTGGTATTGGACTTCAAATAAATCCCAATGTTTCCCATTTATTAATATTGGTCAAGTGCATATTTATTCCTTAAACTATTGGCTAAAAATATTCCAATAAATTCTGTTTTAGCTCCAAATTTCTCTGTTTATGCCTACTACAGTTTATAATTATCATCGGGTTTGCATCTACTTAAAAATGTGCTCTTTACTCTTTAGCTGCAATCATAATATTCAAACTGTGTTAATGTATGCCTGCTCTTCTTTTCTTCAGCAATGTTTTTCTTTTTCTTTCACTAAAGTGGTTTTGTGGATTCTGACATAATAGGAAATGTGATTGATATTTCTCTGTGACCTTCTTTACTGAATTTTGGACTTAGACCTGTCTGATCTGAAATCCATTTCATATGTATGTTAGTAAACACAATTTCATACTTACTATAATTCTTGGGGTAGTCTCTTAAATTCACAATTATGGATTCTCCTTGATTAACTGAATAACTGTGATTATTGGATATGGTATACATTCTTTATAGCTCTATTATGAATCTGAGCAATGTTGTCAAGATCGAGATCCTACCCGAGATCGGGAGGGGAGTGCAAGATCGTAAATCGTGGGATCGTAACACGGATCGTAAGATCCTACCAGAATTCACAAAATGATAATAATGACCTAGATAAAGAAATTACTTGTAAATCACAACAATACACTAAACTTAAAATTGAAAATTCATAGTCATTCATAAGTCATTACTCATAAACAGAGACTTGGCTGTTAGTTCCAGTCGCATTTCTAGGCAAATTAGAACCTTGAACCCCACTCACAGAAACAGAGCCTTGGCTGTTAGTTCCTGCAGCAGCTGCATTCCCTGTCCCAGCAACACCACCACCACCACACCCACTAGCACCACCAGCACTTGCCATCTTCGACAGTCAATAGTCAACACACAGTTGCAGATAGAAGCGCACACACCAGACCAGAGACCCAGGAGGAGGACACGCAGAGACGCAAAACAGGGATGAAGACGCACAAACGGAGACACACAACCAGAGAACGCACAACAGGGACGGAGTCGCACACGCAGAGAACAACGCACAAGCAGAGACAGAGTCACAACAGAGAGACGCGAGAATAGACGATGAAAAACGCAGAACAGGGATGCAGTTTCAGAATGAAGACTAGGGCAATGAAAATAGAGTTTATTTACATTGGATTGCGCGACCCGACTCGGAAAACTGGGTGAAGTGAGATCGGAAATCTCGCAGCGATTTCACGATCTCACGATCTTGCTCGGCGATCTTACACGATCCCACCAAGCCTCCGATCTTGCTGTGCACGTACTCGGACAGGCCCCCAAAAATCGTAAGATCGTCCGATCTTACGAGTATACTCGCGATCTTAACAACAATGAATCTGAGTTCAAAATTTCCTTTTAGTTTACCATATAATGTGATTCACGTTGGTTGTTGGAATTGATCTGGGGTTTGGAAACAATCTTCAAGCTTCACCTTGATAAAAGATATTTTTCACATAACAATAACAAGTCCACAAAGCAACATGTTTTCATATATTGTAAGTAAATGTTGTTTTTACTTACAATTTTAGAGCTTTTTTTAGGGTTTTTGAAATATGTCTCTTGCTTATGAAACCTTAAATTCAATGAACAAAGTATCAGAGCTCTTGCTCATATCTGATGTAGTGTTTCAATGTGTAAAATGCAGGTGAAAAATGAAACATGAAAGTTGGTATCGCAATCAGGACTCTTACACTGAAATTGGGGATATAATTTACATAGTGAGACAACCAGATTTGAAGAAAAACTAGTTTTTTTAGGCCTAAAAAACAGAATTGCTTGATATGTCCAATTAGACTGGTTTAAAACCGTTTTTTTTTTTCATAAAACTGGAAAAAAATTGTTTTTTTTCCCATTAAACTGGTTTAAAACTGTTTGTTTCCATAAAACTGGTTTAAAACCGGTTTTTTATCCACAAACCAGTTTAAAACCGGTTTTTATTCATAAACCGGTTTAAAACTGGTTTAAAACTAGTTCGGTTTAAAACTGGTTTAGAACTGGTTCAGTTAAAACCCAAACTGGTTTAACATTAAAAACTTGACCCATATAACTGGTTTATATTTGGAAGTGGTTAGAGTGTTAAAAGAACTGCCCCATGCACACCCCTAGGTATGGCTTTTGGTTAGTTCTGTTGCTTTTTCTCTAGCTGTTTGCTGCTAGTTTTTTTTTTCCTTTGTAAAAGATTAGTGCAAAGATATGGGATAGTAATTAATGGACATGTAGAGATCATTTTGTTTTCCTTCATTTAATAAGTATGGTAATGGTGTTCTCAGTATTCCAGGAACATGGTGGCTGCTGCTGCAGTGCTACTTCATAAAGCTATGCTGAGTGTAACCACTGGATTATCTGCTCCTTATAACAACCTTTCCACAATCTATATGCAGAAGGTATTAAACTGTAGAGTACAATTCTACCTTTTAGAAATGTAATGCATATATTTTTATATGATATTTTGTATGGGTTACTATTAATGCACTGGGTAGGGGTTTGGTCTATGTAGGCTGACAACAACAAAATTTACCTATAGCGGCCATTATTTAGTGGCAATAAATTGATTGCCATAATTTCACTGCCTAGCTCAATTTTTTTGTGGCTAATGAATATTAGTCAGTAAAAACTAAATTTTTAATGGCTATTCTCTTATAAATTGCCGATAAAACAACTGAAAAAAAAACTGTCATATACCAACTCTTGCTTAAGAAGAATATCTACCACAAAAAAAATGTCATGCTTCTGTAACTTTACTTTCCTTCTTCCTCTTGAGTCTCTCCACTCTGTAACTTCAATTCGAAACCCTAACCCCTAATTCTCTCTCAATAGTTCGCGATTTTTCAACGCTTCTGATTCTACCCCACGACGAAGAGCTCCTTGCTCATGGAATCGCCTTGTTCGAGCCCAACGCCGCCATAGCCACCTCTCAACTCACATAAGAGAGGAGAAGCTTGCTAGGTTATGAAGATTGTAAGTTTGTGACTGCTCAAGTTTTCAAAAATCAAGCTCCAACAAGAATCTCTCATCATCGAAGCTCGAGATCTTAGGGTAATGATCCTTGTTTCCGGAAGCAATCACCATGCCCATTTCCTTTATTTCTTCTTCGATTGGTGATACTTTCAGGAAAAGGAATGCTCTGCCACCTATTACGAGCACAATGGAAGAGATTCCCCCTGAATCTTCCCTTCGTATTCCTCGGTCTTGGTTGCCCGGTGCTCTATGCCTTCTTCAAGAGGTACACTTAACATGTGTTGAGGTACACTAATCTTTATGATAATTAATACTAATTAATTAGCATACTAGCTAAAAGCACTTAATATTAAGTATGGCATATATATTGCCAGTGAGTGAACTACTTTGTTTTATAATTACAGAACATGACAATGTAGTTAAGTGGAGGTCACTGCATAAGCTAATACACAATGTGAAGCACCATGTGATATGCAAGGGAACAACTACATGTTATTCCTTTGGTCCAAATGAACTTGCTCTCTGAGTGCTGCAAATTTAGATTTGGGCTTGTGACCTGGCTTCAATGAGTTGAAGTCTTTTTTATTCATGTCTGCATTTGTGTCTGTTGTGATATTTGGCAATAAAAGGTGCTAATTCTAGTTTCTTCTTTTAGTTGTGATATTTCCTTGTCTATTATTTTACAAGCTGCAAGTTCCATATAAGAGTGAAGGAGTGTGTTGTTTCTAGATTCTTTTTCATGCATCTACATGATAATTAAGCTGATGTGTTTTTGATCTTAGTTTATTCACTGGTGTTTAGTTTCTGTAATTTGATTATGTGCTATAGGCATAATTTATCTTGAAAGTTTGAACCTCTATTTTGGTACATATGACATTGAAACAGATGAGCACGTAGGTAAGGCTTCTTCTTCATCGTTTCCTGATGCTACTATAATTGTCTCTCTTCAACAGCTGAAGAGCCTCCATGGAATCACACATTTCACTACAAAGATGAGCCTAGAAAATCAAAGTCTCTATACTAGACTTCTTTGGCATTCTTCATACAGGACATGCTTGGAGGAAAGCCTCACAAGCTTTGCAGGAACAAAGGTGCATGCAAGGAACAAACATAAAGCACAAGGTACGAGAATAGCAGCATTTGCAAACCATATTCTGACTTGTAATTTGTTCAGCCTCACCACTACACACTCTATTCTCCCCTGTTCCTTCTTCCATTGCCCTGTTTTCATGATCATTGGGATTCTTCATCAGGTATGTTGTCTATCCCACATAAGACAGAACTAAAGCTAATTGGTACCACATAATTAAGTCATTTATATTAATTGATAGTACTTTATCTTGCATTTGGGATACTTTAGAACTGATAGTACTTCTATTATTTTTGTGTGCAAGACATGTTAATGTTGCTTCTCATCATTTGGCAGCTGAGGTAAAGACTTTCCTTTTAGCTACTCTGATACATGAGGTTGGTTTGGTTTTTGAGTATATATAAGTTGAGATTGGAAACATGGTTAGCATTTTGTGGCACAATATATCATCTTTAATATAAAATTTTTAGCTTCAAGTGGCTTTTAGATATTATTTTTCTACAGTAATAACACTTGCAATGAAAATGTCACTCGTTAGTCGTAACTTATCTCAAATTTTAGGTGGTGAATGATATTTTCATCTTATCATCTAGTGGAAGAGTGGCATCTTGTGATGGAATGTTTCCCATTTGGAATAGTCAAACAGGGCTTGTTTTGATGCATATTTAATTAGACTTAAATATATGATCTCTTGAAATGAATAGATTAACCATTAGTTATTCATAATAATTAGGCTATGAACACTAGATTTTTTTTAATTTCAGAATTTGTTCATAATATAAGTGAAAGACTAAGGACAGGACATCGGGCTTAATTAAAGTTAATCTTCCTGGCTAGATTATACTTCATTGATATAATTAACACTAGATGCAATGCATGCACAGTATAAAGAAGCCAATTTGGTGAACATGATGTGACTGAGGCAAGCAATCTTTATGTCTACAAATTTGAACTTAAAAGAATCTCAGGTGAACTTAGAGTGCAATATGTAATCACATCACGGCTGAAATTAAAATAATGCCTTCCCCAGGCACACTTTAGCTTACACCAATATTATTTAAATACTTTCCAGAAAAAAAAATGCCCATAATTTTTTTTAATGCTTTCATGTTTCGTTAAGTTTTTAATCTGTTATGTCATTTCAAACTCAATGTGAGTGGAAGGGATAGTATAATCCTTAACAGCTCCTCCATATCAAAAAATAAATAGTTCTATAACATGGTGATTCAATCATTAAATTCATTTTATATGTTATGTCATAATTATAAATATATGATGCCAATGTGTATGCCTTCCTTTCTCATGTTCATGCAGGTAGAGTTATTAGAGTAAATGACTTATAGCTTTGGGACCCTTTTGCTTGACCTTCTTTGTGGAAAGCCATGTAAGTTTCTTTCCTTGATAAAAAAAATTGAGCAAACCATGCTTAATGTACCCTGTTAGCTGTTAGATAATATTTAGAGTTGTTTGTACCCCCACTACACCATTTCTGATTTAATAAAACATAGATGTGAAAATGAATTTTTTAAATAAAGCTTGAATCTCCTAATATGAGCTAAATATTTAGTTATTGTTCAATGCTATATTGTTTCCCTCTTTATTGACTTGATGCTAATAGTTATGATAAGGAACTATGAAGCACGGACACCCCTGTGTAGGGGAGTGTCCGGGTGTCCGACACCGGTGCGACACCGACACTGGTGCGACACGCCATGGACACGTGTCGGACACCTGTCTTCCAGTGTCGGAATTAAAAAATAATTTTTATCGGCTCGGACACGCGCTGACACGGCTCGGACACTGTATAATTTTTTTTTAAAAATGAAACTGAAAAAAATTATAATTTAAAAAATAAAAAAAAGTAAACTACTAAAAAATGAAAAACGTTTATGTTCACTTTTCCTTCTTTTACAAGCTGTCCAGACCACACTCCTCCTCGCTCTGTTTCATTGTGCTTTTCTGTGTGTTTTACTGTTTCATTGTACTCTGTTTCTGTGTTTTCTGTTTCTGAAATAGGGTTTGTGTTCTGTTTCTGTTTGCTGTTTTGTGTTTGGTTGTGGGTTTGTGCTGCTGTTTGCTGTTTCATTGTGCTTTGTTACTACATTGTGCTTTCTATATGTAAGCATCTTAGCAATATATATATATATATATATATATATATAAGCGGTGTCCCGGTGTCTTATATTTTGGACATCAACCGTGTCCCGGTGTCAGTGTCGTGTCGTGTCCGGTGTCCGTGTCAGAGTCCGTGCTTCATAGATAAGGAATAAGTAAGTCCAACAATATTACTGGCTTTTCATCCTTATCTACTTCCCCCCAAACATCTTGTTTCTTTGTTGCAATTTTTCTTAGCTAACATTAAGTTGTTAGCTTTGGTACAATGACCATAGATAAAAATAATAATAAAAGGAGAGAAAAAACTAAAAGTGAAAAAAATTACAGCATTTTCTATTTATATTTTGGTCAGAGTGCCGAGTATATAGGGCGCAAAGGGGTAACAGCACAACATTTTCTTTTCCTTTAATTCAATTTTTTAATTGTTAAGGCTAATCAAAGGTCAACGACCAATTTCATTTTCTTGTCTAAAATTTCAGTCTTTGATGATTGCATCCATTCCAAGTAGTATCCGCTGTTGCTCATCTCATTTACAAAAGCGAGTTTTTGGTGATCATTTCATTTCTACCTATTTAATTTATCTATTTGGTACAATTGATATTTGTTGTTTTTTTTCCTTATACTTCTTAATATTCATTTTTTTGTCTATTTGTTTTCTTCCCTTTTAATATTGATATTCATTTTTTTCTTACCAGTAGAAGATAAAAGACTTTACATATATAGCAATCTGAAAGGGAATTGTAAAATTCTTTCATGTGTCAAGATATATTGTAAAGTTGAAAAGAAATTGTAAATTTATTTTTATTATTTATATTAGTAGGAAATTGTTTATACTATTGTTATGTTCATATTCTATCACTGTTTCTAGTATAGAATATAATTACTTAACTAGTAGAAAATTGATGCTTGTTGAAATTCTAGTAATCAAATTACATGAAATAAATGTTTAGTTAATTTGTTCATTTGAATATTAAAATAAATATATTGGTTTAATTCAAAAACGTTTCTCTAGTTTTGTAGCTACAAGCATTAATTGATGAATACATACAAATTTTATTGGCAATAACTAAAGTCTTCTTAAACATTTAGCGGCAATATTTATGGTGGTTAGTCCACAGCATAATGCCCCAACTTTGAAACCTAAACGATGAACAATCTTAGCAGTGTGAGCTCGAAATAAAATTTTCTTTTAGCGTGATATTGGAATTGAGCATAGAATTTCTTACATCTTTTAGGGATTAGCATGATTCTGAATTCCTTTGTGAGCATTACAACTTGTAACCTCTAATGGTATCTTTGCTTTGTGTTTGATGATCAATTGCTGCTCTATCTTAATAGTTCTTTGACTTGTTTACAGTAGCTGCTTTTTTGTTACTGTAAGGGCTATTATTTATGCTAATTGGATTTCCACAATCTTGAAATTTTCAGCTTGGAGCCAATGCTATTTTGGCAGTGTCACTTGCTGTCTGTAATGCTGGTGCTGCAGTGAAGAAAATTCCTCTGTACAAGGTATTTGATGTTTCAGTAGCAATAGCTCCTATCTGGTTATCTTGTGTTCTCATGGTTGGCTTTTGTATTATATTTTCATTCCAGCACATTGCCAATCTAGCTGGGAACAAGACTTTGGTATTGCCTGTACCTTCATTCAATGTTATCAATGGAGGCTCACATGCAGGAAATAAGCTAGCAATGCAGGTAACAGACGTCTAATATAACAATTAAATAGGGACATTTTTTTGTTATTGAAATACTTACTCTGTTGCCTCTTCTATATGAATTTATGATTCTCCCTAGTGGGGCATCTTCTTTCAAGGAAGCAATGAAGATGGGTGTAGAAGTATACCATCACTTGAAGGTTACTGTCCTGTTTGCTCAACTCGCTTCCTTAAAAAAAATGGATGAAAGGAAAATCATTTTTATAGTGCCTTTTTCATTAATTAAAATGTTCATGTGTCTATGTTACAGTCTGTGATTAAAAAGAAGTATGGACAAGATGCTACCAATGTCGGTGATGAAGGTGGCTTTGCTCCTAATATCCAGGTCCTTAGACACTCCTTTTGTTTTTGTTTTTATTTTATTGATCTAAGCCTTATTTAAAATTAGTTTGATTTGATTGCCTGCAATTAGCTGAGTCATGTATGTTCTATGCATATCAATATCTTTTGTGGTGTAATAATCCTAATGTGCATAAGAAATTATTCTTTATGCTGTTACTCTATGATAACGTTTACTATCTCTACCTTTTCGATAAATAGAATTTTATCTCTGTGAAATGCATTTTTATATTTTTGCTATAAACTAAATGCTGGTAAAAGCTTTAGGGGCTGTTTATATAGCCGCTGAAATATATAATAAAGGCCGCTAAAGGCAAATTTTGTAGTAGTTTGGTTTATGGTGGTTAGTCCACAACATAATGCCCCAACTTTGAAACCTAAACGATGAACAATCTTAGCAGTGTGAGCTCGAAATAAAATTTTCTTTTAGCGTGATATTGGAATTGAGCATAGAATTTCCTACATCTTTTAGGGATTATCATGATTCTGTATTCCTTTGTGAGCATTACAACTTGTAACCTCTAATGGTATTCTTTGCTTTGTGTTTGATGATCAATTGCTGCTCTAGCTTAATAGTTATTTCAAAGGCCTAGGCTGTAATTTTTTTCTTTCCTTTTCCATTCCATTTTACTGTGTGGTTTCATTAGCTTTGGTGATTTATCATTGTTTTTGTGATCGTTGTCTTACATACTACAAGTTGATGCCCATGGAACTGGGGTAATCTAATGAAAGCTCAAGGGTTGGTCCAAGAAGTAAGCCCTATCACGTTTCTCTTAAGAGGAATTTGGCTTCCCAGTTTGAGATGATGCTTTACTGGATTTCCCAGTATGAGCGATACTCTATCCTGTTGGTTTAATGTTCTTCTTTTTGTATTATTACTCCTTTAAAATATAATATTTTAGTTCCCATGTTTTCTGAAAGAAATTCCCCATTATTTGTGTCCAGCACCCAAAAATCTGATCTATGATGACGACATATCTTGTAGAATTCAATTCTTATGTACGATTGTGTTCATTATCTTTTGGTTGGCTTTCATAAATATTTTTTATTGATTGTTGCTGTCTGTAATAATTATATGTTCTGTTTTTTTGGAGTCATTAATTTATTATTATATGATGACGACATATCTTGTAGAATTCAATTCTTATATGTTCTGTTTTTTTGGAGTCATTAATTATATGGTTGTCTGTAATTTATTATATGTTCTGTTTGTTTGCCAATTCTTTTGTAGAAAGCTAGGTTTCATTCATCTCCGTTTCTTATTGTGTCTTCTCTTATTTGTTGCAGATTTTATTCCAATTCCTCCATTATCGGTTGGTGCTAAGCTCATAATATTCAAGTCACATGACTGCCTTACTTTTGTGTCATGGCTAATCCTTATGCAATTTTCTCCTTTGAGTCTGCGACATAAGCTAAGCCATCTTTATTATTATGATGATGCATTTGCTTTTTTTTTTGTTAATTTATTTTGTATATATATGATGTAAATTCTAAAAACGCTAAACCCTAAAAACGCTAAACACCCTAACCCTAAGAAACATTAACCCTAAACACTAAAAAACCCAACTCTAAACCCCAAAATCCTAAACCCTTAAAAACCCTAAAACGCTAAACCCTCTACACTAAAAACCGTAACACTAAATCCTAAAAACCCTACACGGCTAAATCCGAACACTAAATCTTAAAACCCATGACCATAAAAAACTAAACCATAAAAACCCTAACCTTAAACCATAAAAACCATAAACCCTAAAACACTAACCCTAAAAATCCCAATTTTGTCAAGTATATGTTCTCATTTTACTTCTGCATTTTTTCAGGAAGCAGTGAAACTCAAGTCTTCCTTCCTTGATACAAGGTATGGTACTAAGCTCATAATATTCAAGTCAGAAGGATGCCTTACTTTCGTGTAAAGACTAATCCCCTTAGAATTTACAGTTTGGTAAACTCAGTCTATGCTGCTAATCAATCACATTGACTGTTCTGTGTATCAGGTAGTGCACAGGTAATTTGGTTACTATATTATGAGCAAGGTCAACTGGACATGGCAATTCTACACTAAAAACAAGCAGTCACATGACCCCCGAGTTTTAGAAGCATACAATAATTTGGTTGGTTTCTTTGATTTGTCACAACTTAGATTAAAAAACCTAAATGTACAATTTTATATGCAATTGTATAATATTTTATTTGAATTTCTTCTAGGGTAATGCTCTAAAAGATGTTTGCAAAGTGAATGAAGAAATCCAGTGCTATAATGTATGTTTTTCTATCCTATCTTCTCTGCATTACATATATTTTCAGTTATTATGCTTTCATGCTAATAAAATTCTACAGAACTTGCTTTTTTGTGGTGTGAAGCAATGCCTTTCATTACAGCTTAACAGCCCATAAAAATTGACCAACTTGGAAATATATACATGGAATGGTATGTGGTCCTTGTCTCTCCATGTTAATGGTAGTAATTTGTGTGGTACATTAGAGAATGAGTTTTAGTTGAAATTGTTGTAATGCAGGAACATGGTCGCTGCTGCAGTGCTTTATAAAGCTGCGTCAGTTTTGTGTCATAGCTAATCACCCCTATGCGGGTTTTTCATTGAATCTGGGATATAAGCTAAGCTATTTTTATTATTATGATGCATTTGCTTTTTCATCCTAATTTATTTTGTATGTTTTTTCATCCTAATTTATTTTGTATGTTTTTTCATCCTAATTTATTTTGTATATATGTGTTGCAAATTCTAAAAACCCAAACCCTAACCACAACCACCAACCCTAAACGCTATAAATCCCTATCCATAAACCCATAGAAACCTTAACCATAAGTACTAACAAATCCTAACAATAAATCCTTAAAACTCTAGAATTACACTCCATACAATAAAAACCCTAAACCAAATCCTAAATTTCTTAAAAACCTGTACCATAAAAACCTAACCTTAAACATTAAAAACCCAAAACCATAAAAACCCTAACCCTAAACTATAAACACTAACCCTCATAACCACAATTCTATCAAGTATATGTTCTCATTTATTTTTCTTTGAATTTTTCCAGGAAGCAGTGAAACTCAAATTTACCTTCCTTGATACAAGGTATGGAACTATGGTCATAATATTCAAGTCACAAGGTTGCTTCACTTTCGTGTCAAGGTTAATCCCTTATGCAGGTCTCCTTGAGTCTTGGACATAAGCTAAGCAATCTTTATTATTATGATGTATTTACTTTTTTTCCCAATTTATTTTGTTTATA
Source organism: Sesbania bispinosa (assembly GCA_026901365.1). Classification (NCBI taxonomy): domain Eukaryota; kingdom Viridiplantae; phylum Streptophyta; class Magnoliopsida; order Fabales; family Fabaceae; genus Sesbania; species Sesbania bispinosa. The sequence continues at coordinate 179,011 of QLOH01000976.1, forward strand.
TCTGTTGGTATACTCTAAAAACTCTATCCTTAAACCCTAAAAAACGCTAAACCCTAAACACCATAACACTAAACTCTCAAACCTAAAACCCTAACCGTAAACCATAAAAGCGATAAAACACTAAACCCTAAACCTAACACTAAATCCTAAATTCTAAAAACCCAAACCATAAACCCTTAAAACCTTAACACTAAGAATCCCAAAAACGAAATCCTAAAAACCCTAAACAAAACACTAACACTAAAAACCTAAACAAAACACTAACACTAAAAACCATACACCCTCTAACCTTAAACCTAAAATCACAATCCTAAACCCTAAAACAATTAAACCCTGAACCACAAAAAGATGAACCCTAAACCCTAAATAATAACCTGATACCATACAAACATAACCTTAAACACTAAAAACCGGAAACATTAACCCATAAAAACCCTAAACTATAAACACTAACCCTAATAGCCCCATTTTTATCAAGTATATGTTCTCATTTTTCTTTTGAATTTTTTCAGGAAGCAGTGAAACTCAAACTTTCCATCCTTGATACAAGGTATGGTGCTATGGTCATAATATTCAAGTCACAAGGTTTCTTCACTTTCGTGTTAAGGTTAATCCCCTTATGCAGGTTTCTCCTTGAGTCTCGGACATAAGCTAAGTCATCTTTATTATTATGATGTATTTGCTTTTTATTCCAAATTTATTTTGTTTATATCTGTTGTATACTCTAAAAACTCTAATCCTAAACACTAAAAAACACTAAACCCTAAACACCCTAACACAAAACACTCAAACCTAACTCTGAACCCTGAAAAAAATATTATAAACCGTAAACCCTAAAACCCTAACCGTAAATCCTAAAAATGTTAAACACTAAACCATAAAATCCCTAAACCTAAAACCTAACCTTAAACACTAAAACCCTAAACATAACACTAAATCCTAAATTTTAAAAACCCTAACCATAAACCCTTAAAACATCAACCCTAAAACACTAAGAATCCCAAAAACGAAATACTAAAAACCTAAACAAAACTCTATACCCTAAAACCCTAAACAAAAGACTAACACTAAAACCCATATACCTTCTAACATTAAACCTAAACCCTCAAACAATTAAACCCCCCAACCTTAAAACCCTCAACCACAAAAAGACAAACCCTAAATCCTAAATAAGAACCATATACCATAAAAACCTAACCTTAAACACTAAAAAACCCGAAACACAACCATAAAAACCCAAACCCTAAATTATAAACACTAACCCTAATAACCCCATTTCTATCAGGTATATGTTCTCATTTTTCTTTTTAATATTTTCAGGAAGCAGTGAAACTCAAACTTTCCTTCCTTGATATGGGTCATGATATTCAAGTCACAAGGTTGCTTCACTTTCGTGTCAAGGTTAATCCCCTTATGCAGGTTTCTCCTTGAGTCTCAGACATAAGCTAAGTCATCTTTATTATTATGATGTATTTGCTTTTTCTTTCGAATTTATTTTGTTTATATTTGTTGTATAGTCTAAAAACTCTAATTGTAAACCCTAAAAAACGCTAAACCCTAAACACTCTAACACAAAAACTCAACCCTAACCCTAAACCCTAAACCCTGAAAACAATATTATAAACCGTAAACCCTAAAACCCTAACCGTAAATCCTAAAAATGATAAACAATAAACAATAAAATCCCTAAACCTAAAACCTAACCTAAACCCCTAAAACCCTAAACCTAAAACTAAATCCTAAATTTTAAAAACCCTAACTATAAACCCTTAAAACATAAACCCTAAAAACACTAAGAATCCCAAAAACGAAATACTAAAAACCTAAACAAAACTCTATAACCTATAAACCCTAAACAAAACACTAACACTGAAACCCATACACCCTCTAACCTAAAACCTAAAACCACACTCCTAAACCCTTAAACAATTAAACCCCTAAACCTTAAAACCCTCAATCACAAAAAGACTAACCCTAAATCCTAAATAATAACCCTATACCATACAAACCTAACCTTAAACACTAAAAACCCGAAACACAACCATAAAAATCCTAACCCTAAACTATAGACACTAACCCTAATAACCTCATTTCTATCAAGTATATGTTCTCAATTTTCTTTTGAACTTTTTCAGGAAGCAGTGAAACTCAAACTTTCCTTCCTTGATACAAGGTATGGTGCTATGGTCATAATATTCAAGTCACAAGGTTGCTTCACTTTTGTGTTAAGGTTAATCCCCTTATGCAGGTTTCTCCTTGAGTCTCGGACATAAGCTAAGTCATCTTTATTATTATGATGTATTTGCTTTTTATTCCAAATTTATTTTGTTTATATCTGTTGTATACTCTAAAAACTCTAATCCTAAACACTAAAAAACGCTAAAACCCTAAACACCCTAACACAAAACACTCAAACCTAACTCTGAACCCTAAAAAAATATTATAAACCGTAAACCCTAAAACCCTAACCGTAAGTCCTAAAAATGTTAAACACTAACCATAAAATCCCTAAACCTAAAACCTAACCTTAAACACTAAAACCTTAAACCTAACACTAAATCCTAAATTTTAAAAATCCTAACCATAAACCCTTAAAACATCAACCCTAAAACACTAAGAATCCCAAAAACGAAATACTAAAAACCTAAACAAAACTCTATACCCTAAAAACCCTAAACAAAACACTAACACTAAAACCCATATACCTTCTAACATTAAACCTAAACCCTCAAACAATTAAACCCCCCAACCTTAAAACCCTCAACCACAAAAAGACAAACCCTAAATCCTAAATAAGAACCCTATACCATAAAAACCTAACCTTAAACACTAAAAACCCGAAACACAACCATAAAAACCCTAACCCTAAACTATAAACACTAACCCTAATAATCCCATTTCTATCAGGTATATGTTCTCATTTTTCTTTTTAATTTTTTCTGGAAGCAGTGAAACTCAAACTTTCCTTCCTTGATATGGGTCATGATATTCAAGTCACAAGGTTGCTTCACTTTCGTGTCAAGGTTAATCCCCTTATGCAGGTTTCTCCTTGAGTCTCAGACATAAGCTAAATCATTTTTATTATTATGATGTATTTGCTTTTTCTTTCCGAATTTATTTTGTTTATATTTGTTGTATACTCTAAAAACTCTAATTGTAAACCCTAAAAAACGCTAAACCCTAAACACTCTAACACAAAAACTCAAACCTAACCCTAAACCCTGAAAACAATATTATAAACCGTAAACCCTAAAACCCTAACCGTAAATCCTAAAAATCATAAACACTAAAAAATAAAATCCCTAAACCTAAAACCTAACCTAAACCCCTAAACCCCTAAACCTAAAACTAAATCCTAAATTTTAAAAACCCTAACTATAAACCCTTAAAACATAAACCCTAAAAACACTAAGAATCCCAAAACGAAATACTAAAAACCTAAACAAAACTCTATAACCTATAAACCCTAAACAAAACACTAACACTGAAACCCATACACCCTCTAACCTAAAACCTAAAACCACACTCCTAAACCCTTAAACAATTAAACCCCTAAACCTCAAAACCCTCAACCACAAAAAGACTAACCCTAAATCCTAAATAATAACCCTATACCATACAAACCTAACCTTAAACACTAAAAACCCGAAACACAACCATAAAAATCCTAACCCTAAACTATAAACACTAACCCTAATAACCTCATTTCTATTAAGTATATGTTCTCAATTTTCTTTTGAACTTTTTCAGGAAGCAGTGAAACTCAAACTTTTCTTTCTTGATACAAGGTATGGTGCTATGGTCATAATATTCAAGTCACAAGGTTGCTTCACTTTCGTGTCAAGGTCAATCCCCTTCTACAGGTTTCTCCTTGAGTCTCAGACATAAGCTAAGTCATCTTTTATTATTATGATGTATTTGCTTTTTCTTCCCAAATTATTTTGTTTATACTTGTTGTATAAAAACTCTAATCCTAAACCCTAAAAAACGCTAAACCCAGAACACCCTAACACTAAACACTCAAACCTAACTCTAAACCTTGAAAACAATATTATAAACTTTAAACTTTAAAACCCTAATTGTAAACCCTAAAAATGATAAACACTAAACCATAAAATCCCTAACCCTAAAACTTAACCTTAAACCCTAAAATCATAAACATAAAACCTAACATTAAACCGTAAGACCCTAAACTTAACACTAAATCCTAAATTCTAAAAACCCTAACCATAAATCCTTAAAACCTTAACCCTAAACACTAAGAATCCCAAAAATGAAATCCTAAAAATCTAAACAAAACACTATACCCTAAAACCCTAAACAAAACACTAACACTAAAAACCATACACCCTCTAACCTTAAACCTAAAATCATAATCCTAAACCCTCAAATAATTAAACCCTCGACCACATAAAGGCAAACCCTAAGCCTTAAATAATAAACATGTATGATACAAACCTAACCTTAAATACTAAAAACCCGAAACACTAAATCATGAAAATTCTAACCCTAAACTATAAACACTAACCCTAATAACCCCATTTCTAGCAAGTATATGTTCTCATTTTTCTTTTGAATTTTTTCAGGAAGCAGTGAAACTCAAATTTTCCTTCCTTGATACAAGGTATGGTGCTATGGTCATAATATTCAAGTCACAAGATTGCTTTACTTTCGTGTCAAGGTTAATCCCATTCTGCAGGTTTCTCCTTGAGTCTCGGACATAAGCTAAACCATCTTTTATTATTATGATGCATTTGCTTTTTCTTCCCAATTTATTTTGTTTATATATGTTGTATACTCTATAAACTCTAATCCTAAACACTCAAACCTAACTCTAAGCCCAGAACACCCTAACACTAAACACTCAAACCTAACTCTAAACCCTGAAAACAATATTATAAACTTTAAACTCAAAACCCTAATTATAAGCCCTAAAACGATAAACACTAAACCATAAAATCCCTAACCCTAAAACTTAACATTAAACCCTAAAACCCTAAACCTAACACTAAATCCTAAATTCTAAAAATCCTAGCCGTAAACCCTTAAAACCGTAACCCTAACACTAAACACTCGAACACTAGCCCTAAACCCTAAAAATCCCTAACAGTAATCCATAACCTTAAAAACCATAACACTAAAACCTAAATTCTAAAAACCCTAACCCTAAACATTAAAAAATCTACCCTAAACACTAAGAAACCACAAAATGTAATCTTAAAACCCTAAACAAAACACTAACCCTAAAAACCTTACAACCTCTAACCTTAAACCTAAAATCACAACCCTAAACCCTCAAACTAAACACTAACAAACCCTAACACTAAATCCTAAAACCCTAACCACAAAAAGACGAACCCTAAACTCTACATAAAAACTAAACACTAAAACCCTAACCCCAAACCATAAACCTCAAACTCTAACCCTAAAGACCCTAAATTCTAACACTAAATCTTAAAACCTAAACATCTTAACCATAAAACCTAAGAAACCTTGACAAAAAACACTAACAAACCCTAACACTAAATCCTAAAATCTCTAACCATACATTCTAAACAATAAAAACCCTATACCAAACCCTGAATCATTAAAACCTATACCATTAAAATCGTAACCTTAAACACAAAAAACCTCTAACGCTAAACCATAAAAACCCTAAATCTAAACTATAAACACTAACCCTAACTAACCGTAATCCATAACCCTAAAAACCATAACACTAAAACCTAAACACTAAAAACCCTTCCCTAAACACTAAGAAACCCAAAAACGAAATCCTAAAAACCTAAACAAAGCATATGCCCTAAAATCCCTAAACAAAACACTAAACCTAAAAACCTTAAACCTAAAACCACAACCATAAATCCTCAAACTATTAGACATTCAAACCCTAAAACCCTAACCACAAAAAGACGAACCCTAAACCATTTATAAAAAACTAAACACTAAAACCCTAACCCTAAACCACAAACCTCAAACTCTAACCCTGCAGCATAAAGACTAACCCTAAAGACCCTAAATACCAACACTAAGTCCTAAACCTTAAACATAAACACCTTAACCATAAAACCTAAGAAACCTTAACCCTAAACAATAAAACACCAAACACTAAATCCTAAAAACCCTAACCACAAACACTAAATGTTAAAAAAATCTAACCATAAACCCTTAAAAACTCTAAATCCTAAGAAACCTTAACCAAAAACACTAACAAACCCTAACACTAAATCCTAAAAACTCTAACCATACATTTTAAAAATAAAAACCCATAACAAACCCTAAATCATTAAAACCTTATACCATAAAAATCGTAACCTTAAACACAAAATACCCCAAACGCTAAACCATAAAAATCCTAAATCTAAACTATAAACACTACCTGAAACCCTAAAAAATCCATAACCGTAATCCATAACCCTAAAAACCATAACACTTAAAACCTAAATTCTAAAAACCCTAACCCTAAACACTAAAAAACCATACCCTAAACCCTTAAATCCTAAACACTAAGAACCCAAAATTAAAATCCTAAAAACATAAACAAAACACTATACCCTAAAAACCCTAAACAAAACACTAACCCTAAAACCCTAAACCCTCTAACCTTAAACCTAAAACCACAACTCTAAACCCTCAAACTATTAAACACATAAACACTAGAACCCTAACCACAAAAAACCAAACCCCAAACCATAAATCTCAAACTCTAACCCTAAAGCATAAAGACTAACACTAAGTCCTAAACCTTAAACCTAAACAATAAAAAACTTAACACTAAAACCTTAACCATGAAACCTAAGAAACCTTAACCCTAATAAACACTAAATCCTAAAAACCCTAACCACAAACATTAAATGTTAAAAAATTCTAACCATAAACCCTAAAATTTGTAAATCTTAAGAAACCTTAACAAAAAACAATAACAAACCCTAACACTAAATCCTAAAAACTCTAACCATGCATTTTAAACAATAAAAACCCCTATACCAAACCCTAAATCATTAAAACATTATACCATAAAAATCATAACTTAACACACAAAAAACCCTAATGCTAAACCATAAAAACCCTAATTCTAAACTATAAACACTAACCCTAAAATTCCCTAACCGTAATCCATAACCCAAAAAATCATAACACTAAAAACCCTACCCTAAACACTAAGAATCCAAAAATGAAATCCTAAAAACCCTAAACAAAATACTAACCCTAAAAACCCTAAACCCTCAAACTATTAAAAAACCAAACCCTAAAACCCTAACCTAAAAAGACAAACCCTAAACCCTACACAAAAAACTAAACACTAAAACTCTAACCCTAAACCATAAACCAACTAACACTAAGTACTAAACCCTAAAGCATAAAGACTTTTACCTAAAGACCCTAAATACTAACACTAAGTACTAAACCTTAAACCTAAACACCTTAACCATAAAACCTAAGAAACTCTAATCATTATTTTGTAAAAAACCCTAAACCTTAACCCTAAATAGTAAAAAACCATACACTAAATCCTAAAAACCCTAACCACAAACACTAAATGTTAAAAAACTCTAAACCTTAAGAAACCTTAACCAAAAATACTAACAAACCCTAACACTAATTCCTAAAATCTCTAACCAACCATTTGAACAATAAAAACCCTATACCAAACCCTAAATCATTAAAACCCTACATCATACAAAATACCCCTGACGCTAAACCATAAAAATCCTAAATCTATACTATAAACACTAACCCTAAACCCTAAAAAATCCTAACTGTAATCTATAACCCTAAAAACCATTACACTAAAACTTAAATTCTAAAAACCTTAACCCTAAACCCTAAAAACCCTACCCTAAACCCTTAAAACCTTACCCTAAACACTAAGAAACCCAAAAATGAAATCCTAAAAACCCTAAACAAAAAACTAACCCTAAAAACCGTAAACCCTCTAACCTTAAGCCTGAAATCCTAAACCCACCAAAACCCTATAAAACCCTAACCACAAAAAGATGAACATTAAACCCTACATAAAAAAAACTAAACACTAAAACTCTAACCACAAACCATAAACCATAAACCATAAACTCTAACCCTAAAGCATAAAGATTAACCCTAAATACTAACACTAAATCCTAAACCTTAAACCTAAACACCTTAACCATAAAACCTAAGAAACCTTAACTCTAAACAGTAAAAACCAAACACTAAATCCTAAAAATCCTAACCACAAACACTAAATGTTAAAAGATTCTAACCATAAACCCTAAAAAACCCTAAACCCTAAGAAACTTCAACCAAAAACACTAACAAACCCCAACACTAAATCCTAAAAACTCTACTCTAAACCATAAAAACCCTAAACCAAACCCTAAATTGTTAAAACCCTATACCATAAAAATCATAACCTTAAACACTAACAAACCCTAAACCTTAAGAAACCTTAACCCTACACTAAGAAACCCAAACACGAAATTCTAAAAACCCTAATCATAAACTCAGAACCCTAAATACCCTAAACAAAACCCTAAACCCTAAACCTAAAACCACAATCCTAAACCTTAAAACGAACACTAAACCCTAACCCTTATCTCTAAACACTAAAACCCTAACCCTAACACAACCATAAACACCAAACTCTAACCCTAAAAGCCTTACCGCTAAATCCTAAAGCTGAAAACCCTTAAACCCTAAAACCCTAATCCTAAACATAACCCGCTAAAACCCCAAACCCCCAAACTATAAAAAACCATAACCACAAACCTTAAGCCGAAAAATCCGTAACCCCAAATCTTAAATCAAAAAACCCTAACAACAAACCATAACCCATAAAACCCTAAACCATAAAGCCCCTAACTACAAACCCTAGACCCAACCACAAACCATAAATGTTAAAAAAATACTAACCCCAAAAATCCCCAATCGTAAACCTTAACACTAAAATCTAAACTCTAAAACCTCTACCCCTAAACACTAAAAACTCTAACCCAATACCGTGTACCCTAAAAATACTGACCATAAACCCTAGAAACCCTAAACACTAACACTAAAACCCTAAATACTAACATGGCGTCCTAAACTTCCAAACTTAAATACCCTAACCCTAAACACAAAAACCCTAAAACTAAATTCTATAAACTTTAAACCCAAAAGACCAAAACCCTAAACCATAAAATTCCTAACCCTAACCCTAAGCCATAAACACATACCCTAAAACCCAAATACTAACTTAAAGTCCTGAACCTAAAACTCTAACCCTAAATCGTAAGAAACCTTGATCGTAAACACTAAAAAATCCCAAACACGACACTCTAGAAACCATAATAAATTATCTAAACACTAAATCTTAAATCCTTACACCTTATAACGCTTACCCTAAAAACCCCACCTTCTAACCCTACACCTAAAACCACAAACCTAACACAGCCCTAAACCCCATTCCCAAACATTAAAACCCTAACATTAAATCCTAAAACCCTAACCATAAATCATATTCTCTAAAAACCATAACCTTAAACACTAAAAATCTAAACACTAGATCATAAAACCCTACCCATAAACTATAAACGCTAACCCTAAAAACCCAACCTTAAACTATAAATATTAATCCTAAAAATTGTAACCCTAAACTATAAACACTAATCATAGACACGTAAAAAAACCTTAAACCCTAACTTTAATGCTAAAAACCTTCACCCTTTAATCCTAAACCATTAATCCCCAAACCCTAAAAATCTAAAACTAAACCATAAATTATCTAAACACTAAATCTTAAATCCTTGCACCTTATAACGATTACCCTAAAAACCCCACCTTCTAACCCTACACCTAAAACCACAAACCTAACACAACCCTAAAACCCATTCCCAAACACTAAAACCCTAACATTAAATCCTAAAACCCTAACCATAAATCATATTCTCTAAAAACCATAACCTTAAACACTAAAAATCTAAACACTAAATCATAAAACCCTACCCATAAACTATAAACACTAACCCTAAAAATCCCAACCCTAAACTATAAATATTAATCCTAAAAATTGTAACCCTAAACTATAAACACTAATCATAGACACCTAAAAAAAACCTTAAACCCTAACTTTAATGCTAAAAACCTTCAACCTTTAATCCTAAACCATTAATCCCCAAACCCTAAAAATCTAAAACTAAACCATAACCCTAAACCATAAAACCTAAACCTAAACCCTAAACCATACAGCTAAAACCTAAAGCTAAAATACCATAAACCCTAAAAACCATATACCCTTCATTACCCCCTAAAACCCTAACCCACTAAAACCTAAAGCTAAAAACAATAAACCTAACCATAATAAGCTAACATAATATCCTAAAAACATAAACCCTAATCTTAACCCTAACATCTAATCATAAAACCCTAAACATAAACCCTAAGAAACCCTAAAAATAGTTACCCTAAACAAAAAAATTGAAACACTAAACTCTAAACCATAACCCTAATAATTCAGGCTTAATATTTAGATTTAGGGTTAAGGTTAAAGTTAGGATTAGAATTTTTAGGATTTAATGTTATGAATTATTAGGGTTTAGGGTTAGAACTTTTAGGTTTTAGCTATGTTAATTGTTAATTGTTTTAAGGTTTAGAGTTAGTCTAAATGTTTAGGTTTATCGTTGAGTGTTTAAGTCTAGGCATTAGGATTATGGTTTACTGTTAGGGTTAGGGTTATATATATCCTAGGGGTTATGGATTTAAGGCTTAGGGTTTGATGTTAGGGTTTTGGATTAGGACAGAGGATTTAGGATAAGGTTTAGAGTTAGGGTTAGCATATTGTGTTCATGGTTTAATGTTTAGGGTTGGCAACTTGGCATAAATGTTTAAGGTTTAGGGAATAACAATTAGGGTTAGGGTGTGGTTTAGAGTTTAGGGTAACGGGTAAACCACTAAACCATAACCCTAAAGGTTAGCATTAAGCCCTAAATCCTAACCCTAAACACTAAAAATTCATAACACTAAACCCTACCACTAAAAACCTAAACTCTAAAAACCCTAACCCTAAACCCTAAACTAACATATACCCTAAAACCCTAACCTTAAATTGTAACAACCCTAAACCATAAAAACCTAACATTAATTACCCTAAATACTAATACTAAGTCCTAAACCCTAACCATAAACCCCAAGAAACCTTAACCTTAAACACTAAATCCTCAAAACCCTACCAAGAAACTTAACCCTTAAAACACTAAACCAAACCCTAAACAATAAAAACCTTAAACACTCGCCCTAAAAGCCTTAACACTAAACCCTAAACTCTAAAAACCCCAACCCTAAATCTAAACCCTAAACCTTAAAACCCCTAACATCAACCCTAATAACCCTAAATACTAAACCCTAAACCTAAACCATAAACAATAACCCTAAATAATAACTCTAAGTCACAAACCCTAAACTTGAAACACTGACCCTAAACCATAAGAAACCATAACCCTAAACACTAAAAACACTAACATTAAATCCTAAAAACCCTAGACATAAACTCTAAACCTTAACACTAATCCTAAAACCCCTACACCATCTAACCCTAAACCTAAAACAAAAATCCTAAACCCTAAACCTAAAACAAAAATCATAAACCCTAAACCATAATCATAAACACTAACCTCAAACCTTACCTATAAAACCTAAAGCTAAAAATACTAAACCCTAAAACCATATACCCTACATACCCTAAAACCCATAATGCTAACCCTAACACACTAAAACATAACCCTAACCCTAAAGCCCCTAAACCTAAAACCTTAAACCATAACACTAAAACCTTATAACTAAACCCTAAAAACCCTTACCCCCAAACTAAAAAACCTAAACTAAACCTCGTAAAAACCTAACTCTAAACCTTAAACACCACAACTCTCAACCCTATGAAACCCTAACCCTAAAACCTAAAAACTCTAACCCTAATCCATAACCACAAACTTTAAAAACTATTAACCATAAACCTTAAAAAACCTTAAACCCTAAACAATGAAATTAAGCCCTAAACCCTAAATCCTAACTCTAACTATAAACCTTAACCTTAACATTAACCTAAACCCTAAACCCTAAATCTCATGGGTAGGGTTTTAGTTAAGTGTTTAGGGTTTAGGTTAGTGTAAATGTTTAGGTTTAGTGTTGAGCGTATATGTCTAGGATTTATGATTATGGTTTATTGTTAAGGTTTAGGGTAAAGGCGTAGGGTTAGGGTTTGATGTTATGGTTTAGAATTAATTAGGGCTTAAAATTTAGGGTAAGGTTTAGAGTTAGGGTTAACATATTGTGTTAGGGTTTAAGGATTTAAGTGTTAAAGGTTTAGGGAATAACGGTTAGGGTTAGTGCTTAGGGTTGACATAAGTGCAAAGGGTTCATTAAACACTAAACCTTATCCCTAAAGCCTAACCCTAATTAAACCACAACTTCTAACATTAATCCATATCCCCTAAATCTAAATTTTGCGTCCTTATCCTAATCATAACCCAAACTTTAAACCCTAACCATAAGGTAAGAGTTTAGGGTTTATGTCTAAGGTTTAGGGTTTTCCTTACTTGAAACATTTATGCTGATGTTAGATTTAGGATAAGGGTAAGTGTAAATGTTTAGGATTAAGGTAAGAGTTTTTGTCTAGTAACCCTAATCCTAAACATTTATGTTTACCTTAAACCCTAACCCTAACACTAAACCATAAGCATTAACATTAAACCCTAACCCTAACTTTAAACTCTAACCTTAAACACTAATTCATAGAATTAAACCCTAAACTCTAACCTCTAAATCCTATATCCTAAACCATAACCATACCTTGACCTTAAACATTTATGTTAAATGTTGGATTTAGGATAAGGGTAAGTGTAAATGCTTAGGGCTAGGGTTTAATTCAAGGGTTAACATTAATTAAATCCTAAACCATATACCTTAAGCCTCGCTTGAATCATAACCCTAACCCAAAACATTTTACACTAACCCCTAAACCCCAACCTTTTACCCTTACCCGACCCTAAACCCTAAAACCTAAACTCCGCTCCTAAATTATAACATTAAATCATAGTTTAAACCCTAAATCTTATCCATCAACCCTACCCCTAAACATAAACCATACTCCTTACCATAAACCCTAACCCTAATCTTAAACCTTGAACCCTAACCCTAACCATTTACACTCACCCTCAACCCAAACCTTTTACCCTAACCCAACTATCATAAGCCATAACCATATACCATGAAACACTAATCTTAACCCTAAACCCTATATCCGAACCTGAAACCTCAGACTTAAACCCAAAGCCTAACCATAAACATTTACACTAGCCTTAAACACTAAACCATAACCCTAAACCCTAGCATAAAACCTTAGTTCTATATTGTGTACCCTAAACCTTAACACTAAACCCTTACATTAACCATAACCATAAACCCTAAATTCAAACCCTAAACATTTCACATTTACACAAATCCTAAACCATAAACCCTTACCCCTAAGCCTTAACCCAACCCTTAGCCCTCCGCCTAACCTAAGCTTAACCCTAACCCTAACCCTAACCTTAAACTCTAAACCCTATAATTAAACACTAATGGGTCGTTTGGAGTGGTTGCGAGTTTTTTATTTTTGGTTTTTAAAAAATTTCAACCAAGTTTTAAAAACTCAAAGCTGAAAACTAAAAACCATTTTTTTAGTTTTCAATACCTCCATTTTGAAAACCATAAAAAGTGGTTTTTGGTTTTCAATTTTGAGTAAAAACTTAGTTGAAATCCTTTGAAAATCAAAAACTAAAAACTCGCAACCACCTCAAACGACACCTAAACATCTACACTTATGTTATATTTAGAGATTAGAGTTAGGGATAGGGTAAGGGTTTAAGAATAAGGATAAGGTTTAAGGGTTTGGGATTATGGATTAGGGCTTAGGGTTGGTGTGAGGGTAAAAAGTTAAGGTTTATGATTTGGGATTTTGGGTTAGAATTTATTGTTTAGAGTTCAGGTAAATGTTTAGGGTTTTAAGTCGAGGGTTTAGAGTTAGTGATTAATATTAAGAATTTAGTGTTAAGGTTTAGGGGTAAGGTTTAATGTTAACCTTAAGCCCTAGCCCTAAACACTAGAATTAAACCATATCCCTAAACCCTAAGCCTTAACACTGAATTCTATACCCTAGCTAGAAACTTTAACCTTAAACCCAAACCATAAACACTCGACTTAAACCCTAAACCCTATATCTTAAACTAAACCCTAACCAAAAACCTAAACCATGTGCCCTAAACCTAAACAACAACCTAACACCAGGATTAATCCTCCTTCAAACCTAAACCCTAACCCTAACCATAACCCTTACACAAAGCCCTAAACTCTACAAGAAATATTTCTTTTAGTGACAAAAATTTAGTTATGAGTATATATTTTGTCACTAATTGTATGTAATCTGTGACTAATTTTTATTTTGTCACTAATATTATTCATAATAGTGACTAAATAATAAATCGTCACTATAATTTCATTAATAGTGACAAAAATATAAGTGCTACAAATAACTCGTCACTAATATAAAATGTTAATCATAAATTTCATTATATAAGTGACGATTACAAAATAGTCAATAAGTTGATTTTAATAATCATTAAACTTTTAATTGATTTTATATTACAATAAATTCATAAAAAGTTATTTTTATATCTAATATCTTGTCACCGTTAATAATTTTTCATAAATTCATAATTTTCATCATCAACTTTTATATATTAATTTTAGGGTTTTGGGTTAGTTATGACATGCTCTTGACTTATGCTTGATCAACAATATCCATCACTAACCTTGATGTGTTGCAACAGAGAATAGTTGAAATGTTGCTAGAGTACGTATTTAGTTTCTATGAAAGCCCAAGCTGTCACAAATCAACATAAGGCCTCAATAGATAAAGAAGCAGAATTGACCAAAAAAAAAGATAAAGAAGCAGAAAATGTTAAAACTTGAAACAAGAAAATAGAAATGGAAGGAAAAATTATAGGGGCTTCTATCATTTGCTTCCTAGTCAACTAATAAAATATTATAAAATAATAATAAATAGATGTGGGTCCCAAAACAGTAATAGAATCAACGAAAAAATTCCTTTGATATGAACAATGTTCCATGGTGGTAGAAAACAAGGAGAAGGATTGTTAGGTGGTAATACAATTGCATTCCATCTCAAAATTTACCCAATTGTGAAGTTAAACATATACCTTTATTCTATGATTGTGTAATCTTCCCTTTCATCAAATTTGTACCAGTACCACATGTCCACATGTCAAACCTGAAGAAGGATTCTTAGGTGGTAATATAACTCCTTGTTGGAGAAGGTAGCAATATATCTTATATCTACCTAAGGAAATGAGTATCACAATTAATTTCAGTCCAAGTAACCGATTAATTTATCACATTAAGCAACAAAAATCGCTTGTTTTCTCCAAAATACTTTATGATCTTCAATCTTTTATCTGAGTGTGGCACTTCGATGTGCCTCAGTCTTGTCTTACCCCAATTGAAAGGGGTAAAGACAAATTGAATTAAGTTAATTGGAATAATTAATTGAAACAGAGTCACAAAAGGTTAATTAACAGCTTCAGTCTTGTCTTACCCCAATTGAAAGGGGTAAAGACAAATTGAATTAAGTTAATTGGAATAATTAATTGAAACAGAGTCACAAAAGGTTAATTAACAGCTTCACACCATCACCGACAAACCAGCCTTCAAAATTTTATAAGCAGTGTCCCTTTAATTGATTTGCCTATGTTAGGGGAATAAAGTTTTACTGAGAAGCACTTACAATGTTTGAAAAAAAAAATCCCAAAACAAATTGTTGCTCTGAAAGCAGGACTTCCATTAATACTTTAAGGTGTGAAATCTCAATGGGAAATTTTTCTTCCATCCTTTTCATACTCCCATCTCAAGAATGCCACTTGCACACTCAATCAAGAAATTTGTATTAAAAATATATTTATTTTATTCAACTGCAAATTCAATGCAATAGTATCTTAAAGGCCACAGTTTATAATTAGAACGCTGTAATTCTCATGGATTTAAAACTTATTTTGCAAATTATTTTAGTTTTATTGCATCACCTGCTAATGAAGATTAAGAATTCATCTTTATTCTCATTTGCCTTAGCATTTTTCCATCCCTATTGAATAAAGAGTTGGAGCACCTGATCAGGAAAAAAATATAGTAACATTTATAATGAATCAAATCATTGAATGCAATGAACAATTATCTTCATAAAAGTATTAATAACCATTACCAACTGATTCAATAGGAGGGGTTAAGCTGAACAATCTCTTACCATCTCATTTCACCTGAAACAATTTTAAATATGTTTGCCATCCACGTTGAACAATTATCTTCATAAAAGTATTAATAACCATCAACCAAATCATTGAAACTACTAGGTAAGTCACACATAAGTAGACAAAATCTAATTATTGGTACTCAACAAGCAAATAATATTTTAATCAGGTTGTAAGGCTTAACAAAATAATAACCAAGGAAAAATCCTTTCACAATAGCATTTAGTAAATAGGAAATGAAGTCAACCAAATCAATGGATACACTAACACTATATAGAAATATCGTTATCATTACAAATACACTACTACAAAATAGCATCAGCAAACATCACTTCAAATCACCAAACCATCGAAACTACTAGGCATGTCGCACATAAGCAGACAAAATAGAACTAATTTCTGGTGCTCGACAAACAATTAATATTTTAATCAATTTGCATGGCTTAACAAAATAATAATCAAGGAAAAATCCCTTCATAATAGCATTCAATAGATAGGAAATGAAGTCAACCAAATCAATGGAAATATCGTTACATATATAACTACTACAATATAGCATCAATAACATCACTTCAAATCAAATAAACATTATTTAAATTACTATTTTAATGTCAGCAGCACTAATACATACCAAAATATGTCATGATTCCTAGTTCCTAGTCATTAACACTGATAGTTCCATTCTTGGTGCACACTGAAAGAAGGATAAGCCATCTAATTCCTATATTTCTGATTTTGTCTTTGTTTCTAAGGACTTTTCTAGGCGATTTATTTCTTTTATCTTTTTCTCGTATCATATTAGTAGGTTGGCTAATGCTGCTGCAGGCTATATTGCAAAGTTGGCCTTTTCATTTTCGGATACAGTACTTTCAGCCACTTTGGCTTCCTCTTAATTAATATAAAACCCACATTTAAAAAAAAAGAAAAAAAGTCATTAACACAATATATTACCTACATGTGGCCAATTGCCATTAGCTGCAAACAAGTAACAACACAAACCTCACAATCCTAATATTGTTTCGATCCTTTTTATAAGATACTTTTTACAAGTTTTAGTGGTGAATTTTATATCATCACACATAGTTTTTCAGCTTGTAATTGTCATAGTTACTACAGTTGTCTTGATGAGGAACTTCTTGATGTTCATGTATTCAAACAGATGTACTCCTCGTTTTCATTTGACTGCTATTTCAATAAAAGAAATTATATTATAATTTTGTGCATTCTTGAAGTAAAAAAAAAATACAGTGCAATGCCAAGCAAGTCATTTCCTATGGTTTTATTGGACAACTTGTTTGAATGCCATAAAATGACAGAAATTATTATAAGCTTTAATTTTTCCTATCTTTCCCTTGTGAAAGTGTGCAACAGTGCAGCAAGAGACTAACCTTTAAACAGGGACCAATGCAATGCAATGTAATTCCAAGGTATGAGTGTATGACAGAAGATTATGGCCTGATTTGGAAAGTCATTGGGAAATGACTTTCAAAGAACTCAAACTTCTCTTGGCGAAGAGGCATCATTCAGATTCTATGCCAGACTTCATGACATTGCTGACCAATGGTGAGAAGGCTCAAGACTGATAACTTTCCCTATAGTAATCAAGATTGAGAGAAAAATTTCCAGAGGCAATGAATCAAAAACAAGAGAAAAATTTCCAGAGGCAACCTCTCACATGAGAACAGAACTAAAGAACGAATCCAATAACAGAAACAGAACTCAAATATTGTAAAAATAATAAATAAATCCTTTAATGAAATACAAAGCAACAAGAATCTGACCTTTATTTGAGATTGAACCAAAAAAGATCAAACACAATAGCTTATGGAGAAAAAATTGGTCTGCAGCAACAGTGGTATACATCGTCGTTTGTTGAACCCATGAAACTGGAGAGAAGGTCTTCTCACGTGAAGAACCCAATTTCCCTTTAACTTCAATCGAAGGTAAATGGGATTTTAGACCTTAATGCTTCTCTTTGATTTTTGGTAGTTTGATTCGAATTCATCAAGAGAGGGGTGAAGCTTGAAGTGTGCCGGCATGGCTGTGTGGAAGATTTTGAGAAAGAAAGGAAGAGGAGGATCTGAGGAAGAAGAGGCTTTGAAATTTGAAAAGAACACTAAACTTACAGGGTAGCTTCTTTCATCTCATACATTTTCTTACCAATTCTAAAATGAATTATAAAAAAATTCATCCCAAATGAACAATGTTCTAAGAACGTGACATTCTTGCCTCATTTTTATTATTACATTACATCGTTGCTATCGGATTTGATGCATATGGGATGTTTTTATTATTACTATTAAAATAACTTTTATTAATTAAATTAATTTTTAAAACATTTATTAACTACTTTTTATTTTATCAACTGAAATTAATTTTTATTAACTACTATAAATTTCATGAATACAATTAGATCCTTAAAAAATAAAACAAAAAGCACATTAATACAATTAGATCCTTAAAAAAATAAAACACACAGCACATTATAATTGGACTCTTTTCTAAATTTTTAATCAACCGCCCATTATTTCATTAAAAGCACAATTTTATTGGTTGTCTTGATTTCGTAGTTTTTAGTATAACAATTTTTCGTAAAATATAGCACACTCTTTATAAAATTACATGTGCAATTCAAGGAATGTTTATTAGTTTAATTTTAAATATTAAAAAAATGAAAAGAGACTTAAAAAATAATACATAGTAGAAATTATCATTAAAATATTTTAAATTATTCAAATTAATTTTCAAAATTGTTAAAATAAAAAATTTCTAATATTTGTACTCCTTAACTTTTACTCTATTTTCATTATCATTAAACTAGTTTTTATTAATTTAATTTATTTTTAAATTTTTTGTAATTTAATTTCTTTTATTTCACAAAATTTCTCGCAAAATTTAAATATTTATCTTTGTATAATAATATGTTTTAATGTAAGTTTTTTCATTTTCATACAAGTAGATGATTATCTCTGGTAATAAGGGATAACTATGGTGAAAAAAAATTATCCAAGTGACCTAATAATGTGTGTCTGTATTCATGTTATATTCAAGTTATGTTTTCATATATAGTTTTCATCCATCTATAATATAAATATACACTCATTTGATTAATTGAGAAATTAATATGATTTGATATAAAAATTATAGAAACAAATGTAAAAATGAAAATAAATTAAGTTTTTAAATTATTCAAATCGGACATGTATAAAATATATTTATTCTTATATATTTTATTTTTATTAAAAATAAAACATCAATTCAAGGGATATTTTACTTAAATTGTTTATATTTAATTCAAATAACTATTTTTATTGTTAATAACATAATTTTTATCAATAATTTTTTTACATATTTTAAATTTAATTTTTAATATTTGAACAAAATACTTATGCTAGTTCAATTTCAATATTTCAAGAGAAGGGAAAATGTAAAATGGTACATAACACAAATCATTGTTAAAACATTTTTCTATTAAATAAATTAATATTTAATTTTTTTAAAAAAATCAAATATTGTAATTTTTTATAGTTTGTAATTTGTTTTTTCTATTTTACAAAAGCACTTATGCAACAGATGGGATAACTGGGGGTTTAATTTTCAAATTCAAAGAAAATAAATAGAAACAAATGTGGAATGAAAACAAAGTGTGGCATTTTTTTTTTGGTGACATGAGAAAAGGCCAACATAAAAAGAACAAAAGAAAAAGAAAACAAACAAACCATAAAGTCTAACGAAAGACACCTCTAAGGCATCTGATAGTAACAAAGATGTAAGGTCTGCTAGAGGGTCCTGCAAATCTCTATATAAAGCTTCATCGGTGACTCCTTTCTTAGCCAAGAAATTCGCAAAGTGATTTCCTTCTCTTAAAATATGTTCTATAGTCACATTTCATTCCATGTTCATTCACGTTTTTATCTCCATGACAATGGCTATGTATCTATGAAAAGTCTATGGCTCACCAAGAATGAGATCAACAACAAGCTTTGAATCTGTAAAACATTTGACATCCTTAAATTGAAGTGTCCAACACAGTTCGAGACCTCTTGCTAGGCCAACAAGTTCAGCCTTCAAGATGTCAAATTGTCCAAGATTACCAAGAAAACCACACCAGCTCCCATCATTCGTGCGAAAAGACCTCCATACCCTGCAACCCCAGCAATGACACTACCATCAATGTTAATGGCGATCGAGCCAAGTATTGGAGCCTCCCAACTCACTTCTCTGCAAGTGCTGTTTAGACTCATGCTTCTTTAAGCTTTATACCACTACACATAAAAATGATAAAATGGCTTACCTTGCGCTTAAAGCATACCATTTATCAGGAGTTCGAGTTTTAGTATATAAGCAACCCAATAACTTCACTACCCTATGTGTTTAAGCATTTCCCCTTTTGAGGTTGTATGGGAGGAAAAAAACATTTTTATTAGTCAGTGCGCAAAATTTCAATTAATAAAACTAAACCCAGTATTTAAAAGAAAAAACTAGGAAATGATCTCACATAAAATGATTGAAGCTTTAAGATCTTAAAATCCAATTATAATCATATAATTTAGTGTCTGTTTGATTTACATTTAATTTGAATAGAATTGATTTTGATAGATTATCAATAGCTAAAAATAAATGATGCACGACTTACTAAGTACATTGGACATAAGTGATGTAAAAAAGTTTTTTCATTACATATCCTTAAAAAACATTATACAAAAGGTTTATCATTGTTACAATACAATTTAAACTCACGGTGTAACTTGGGATATAATATCACATTTTCGAAATGTTTTACGATCTTGAGTAAAATAGGAAAGTTTGGGTGTTAGTTTGATTTACAGTTGAATAAAATTGATTTTAAAATTAATGGTTGAAATCGAATAATGCACGTTTTTCGAAATATATTAGATGAGAGTAATTTAAACTCAATTATTTGAAATTGATGGGAGAATCTAAACCAATTAGGCACACAGACTACAAGCACAAACAACATTGATATATGTTTTAAAAAATGGTGTAATGCATATTGTTTACTGTCTACCCATGTACGGACCAGGAGTTAATGACTTCAGACAATATAGTTGATTTACATTGTTGTCACGTATGTATGCTTCAACTGCAAATTGATACTTTGGGAAAAAAATGTGTGCATAATATTATTTTTTTGTCAAATACTCAAGTGTGTATAGTGTTTTTTTTTTTGCTGAAATATCATTTATTGAAAAATGTTCAACGACACTTACATAACTTGTACGATGCTAAATAAAGAATATTATAGTGGTGGATTACAAATTAAAACAGCAAATCAAGCATGCATACTCATAAATCCAAACTACTTAGCAATCATAAAATACAACTATTACAAAACAATATGGAAGAGCCTTGGACATTTCTTTTTTTTATTCTTTCCAAATGAGCACAAGCCCAACAACTCCTAAAAGCAAAAGCATCCACAACAACAACAACTAAACTGAATAAAACGATGTTGTAAAATCAAGCTCCAGTGATAGATGTTTATAAAGGCGACATATCACGAGTAAAACAATGTTGAACAAATGCTAGGGGCATTCTAACAGACTGTTAATTAGGAGAACATAAGTTAAAAAAAAAGAAAGGGAAATAACAAAATCTCAAGAAAAATGAAGGGTTAGAGGTTATAAAGGTGGTGGAAATGTGACCGGAAAATATGGAACATAATGTGGCTATAAACATGAAAAAAGCAAATAAAACTCTCACCATGGAGAGAGGAAAACCAACCTATAAGTGGATAGGAGGTCTCCCAAAGAGGCGGTGCTGCGGTGCTAAAGTGTTTTCTAATAGTGTGCATAATGTTTTGTATAGGGCATATAATACCATGTTGAGTTTTTTACGACTCGTAGATGTGATTGGGCTGCAATTTATTATCATTATTATGGGGGATTTGCTACTCTCACCCTTTTTTTTTGCAATTCCTACCCCCATACATTTTTTCAAAAAACATTCCCAAACTACCCCCACTTTTTCCCCTTCATCATCACCCCCACCCTCACCCACAATCACCTCCACCCCCCATCCCCACTCATCGTAACCCCTTCCTCATTTTCCTTTTCTCTCACTCTCACGTTGTTTAGAAGCCATTTTAAAAAAGGCTTATGGACACCGGAAGCCAAATTTCAGAAGCTAAAAAATTGTAAAAAATGGCATATGGACATATGTATCTGAAAAACCTTTTGTTAAATGACTTCCAAATAATGTGTGAGTGAGAGGAGAGAGAAAGAGGTGGGGTGGGGGTGAAGGGATGGGGTGGGGTGGGGGTGGTGGTGGTGAAGAGGAAGGGGAAAGGTGGTTAGGGAAGAAGTTTTTTTAAAAAAAATAAATGGGGTGGGATTAGCAAAACCCTTATAATGGATCCATTAATGCACGGATAGTGTGATTTAAAAATAAAAATGGGTCACATGTAGTCTTAGGACAGTCCAAATGGTATCTTGCATTTTGGTAGGTGGTTTAACATATAGTTGATAGGCTACCCATTATCGGTGGATTAAAAAATGTAAGAAAAAGAATGAAAGATTGACAAAAAAAAAGTGAAATGAAAGATTTCATTAAAAATTATAAAAAGGGTCAAACATGTAGCATAAATACTATTTAATGATACAAGTGGTGTCACATATATTGCTATAATGTTATAGAAATTTTATTGTTTAGAAGGATATTAAACAATTAAATAATTTTAAAATTTAAGTTAAGTTTATAATATGATAGAAAGAAAAGGAGGTGTTATTCTTAAAATGGGTGTTTAATAATAGAATTTAAAGAAGGATGGTTATAATCATGTATAGAACTTTCAAAATCACTCCTCAACTATTCTTCTCTCTCCAATTTAGTTCTTTAACAAAAACTTCCAAAAAAATAGTCCCCGACTTTTTTATCTTTCATATTAGTTCTCAAACTACGACGCTGAAGGGTCAATGAAAAAGATGAAAAAAAATATTGAGGAACTGACTTGAATCATAGGGAAAACTTTGAGGACCACTTTTCATATATTTTTTATTTGAGATCTATGTTAGAGAGAAAAACATTGTTTAGGGATTTTTTTGCAGGATTATTCTATAATCTCTATTGATACCTTTTTCAATTGTCCATTCTTGATTAATTTTAATTTGACGATGTTGGGCATATCCCAATGTTCATCGATCAGCTTATATATCACATCCATTGTGAGTTTAACTCCTCGAGTATGAGAGCTCTGGAATTATCTTTTAATAATTTTAGGGAACAACTGTCACTTCCATTTTTCAGTAATTAATTCACTGTAATTATATACTAATGCAAAAATTTATCGAGTTCAATCTATAGTCACCTTTTGTCGTTTGTAACACTTTGTTGCACAACTATATAGGAGAATGAAAGTTGGTGGCAAGGTTATGCCTTGACTGCCCTCCTTACTTGACCTCCAGATGTTAGGGTTAGACTTTGTACCGATGTTTTTGGTTGATAGCCTTCCCCGTGTCAGCCAAGCCTCAGTGTTCATTAATTAGTTCATGCCACATGCTATATGATCCTAACCTAGGAGGACCCTGAAATTATTTTTTAAGAAAATTTTGGAACAAATGCCTTTTTTTTTTATCCATTTTTAGTACGTAATTCACTAAAATTACATGCTGATTAAAAAAACACCAAATTCAATTTGTAGTCACCTTTTGTTGTCCCTAACACTATGTGAGAGATTGAAAGTCGATGGTAAGATGGCGTTCTCCTTGTTTGGTCTCTCGATGGTGGGGTAAGACTTTGTAATCCTACTTTAGCTTAATTGGCTTCCCTTAGTGTCAACCAAGCCCCGATGTCTACCAATCGGCTCATGATTCACATACCTTATGTACACAACCTAAGAAGACACTGAAATGACTTTTGTAGTTTTCTTGGAACATGTGTCATTTTTTAGTAATTTATTCACTAAACTTACATCTTAATGCGAAAAACCCTCAAATTCAGTGAACAGTCACCTTATGTCATCCCTAACACTTTGTTTCCCCAACCGCGTGAAAAATTGAAAGTTGGTGTTTTAGTTGTGACCTTCTTACTTCATCCCCCAATGTAGGGGTTAGACTTTGTAGCACTGGTTTTGATCGATTTCCTCCTCTTGGCGTCGGCCAAGGCCTGATGTCCATTGATTGGCCCGCGGTTCGCATGCCTTGTCATTAGAGGTGGGAATAGGCCAGACCAGGATTTGGTTAAATAAGCCTGACCTATTATATAAAATAAAAGCCTAAGTTTGACCTATTGCCTGTGATAAGCTTTTTTTAGGCCTAGCCTAGCCTCTTTAGAGGACTAACCTGCTAGCCTATTTAAAAGCTTTGATAGGAAAAAGACTAACATATTATTTGGTCGAAATTGATCAAACTCAGTTTTTTTATTCATACACATTTAGGCCAACAACATGGGAAGGATCTGCTCCACTAACTTAATTATGGCAACAGGTCAACAACCTTTTTGACATAATAATATATTATAAAATAATCAAATACAAAAAACTAATAAAAAATAAAATACAAAAAACTTTATTGACAGACAAAAAACCTTAACAATCAAAGACTAGATAGTCGCACATTGCACATGACCATGGGAACAACCAGGGGACATTGATGGATTGTGACAAATCTGCTCCACTAACTTAATTATGGAAACAGGTCAACAACTTTCTTGACATAATAATAATTATAAAATAATAAAATACAAAAACTAATAAAGAATAAAATACAAAAAACTTTATTGACAGACAAAAAAAACCCTACCAATCAAAGACTAGATAGTCGCACATTGCACACGACCATGGGAACAACCAAGGGACATTGATGGATTGATGGAGATTGCAACGTGCAGAACACAATGGTTTACGACAGAGACGATGAGCATTTGGGAACAACCAAAGTACACTATTGTGACTTGGTGCATAACATCGTAGTCTAAGGCAGAGACGGTGGGCGTTGAGCGGCGAGGGATGGACGGAGGTGGCGGTTGCGACGTCGTTTCGTTGCGACGTGGTAAACAGCCTCGAGATCTTCTTAATGATTTTGAGGTTGCTGGATGGGTCGGCGGTGATGGAAAAGGAGGGAGTAGAACAACCTCGAGTTCTACTCATTTTATGGTGCCAAAATAAGCTAGGTCGCTGCAGTTAAGTAAGTTTGCAGATTTTCAAGCGGCGGGCAATGAGCAGTCGATGGTCAATGACGAGTGGCTGGCAGCAGGCGAGGAGCGAGGAGCAGGGAGTAGGGGTGGCAAATGGATGGATTGGGTGGATTTGGATCAGGATTATAATGGATGAATTGAAACAATCCATTAATCCATTTATGATCCATTAATCCTTTTATACAATCCGGTAGTGCTTTTTATAATATATGGCACTATTCATTCGAGGTTTTGTTCTTCATTGCATTTTTATGGACATCAAAATTATTCTAAAATAAATTATGTCATCACTAATAATCATGTTTCAGCAATTTTGAAGGGTATTTTTGTGAAGTCCATATTTGTGTGGGTTATTGCTTAATAGCTGGTTGGTGACAAGATTGGCATATTGACATTCCCCATGCACACACGTATTTGTTTCCACCATTGTATACAGGATTTTTTTCGGACGAATAGAATCTTCCTGTGCGTATTTTTTCTTTTCGGTGAATGTGTTTATTTACCGAAATAAAATTATAAATTATGGGTGGTGTAATTGTTGGCCACGTCAGCTAAGAATCAGTAACCCCCAGTATCATTTGGGGCGGTTCGAGCTAGGCCTATTATATTATTAGTGGTTGTGGCGGGTGATGAGGGAGGTTGTTAAGCTTATAGTCTTCTATTTGACGTTGATCGTTGTTTACACATTATGCAGACGGACATGTAGAAAAAATGACAGGATGAATAATTTGAATTTCAAACCTTCAGCCAAAAATATTTCTCTTGTTCTGGATGCAAGGGACTTGAATGTCTATAAAAGGGGTTGTTTGGCTTTAGTGATTTGAATTGCTTGGCATTGACCACTATGCTGCTATTTTAATTTTTAGCAGAAAATAAAGTAGGAAAACCAGTGTTGAACTGGGCTAGGTGACGCAATATTGTATCAAGGTTATTAGAATGGCTAGCTTATCTTCATACACAACCTTTTTTTCCCTGTCAATCATGCAAATGTAAAATCCTATAATATGCTTGGGTGCAACATTATAAGCATGATGCCTAACTTATCTTCATACAAGACTTGGATTGGTATGTATACTTTTCAGTTCAGCAATTTTTTTGGCATTCATTTATTATTATTTGTTGGGTAAGAACAAGCAATTGAAAGCTTAAAAGAATAAAAGAATCAAAGAACACGAAGAGAGAGAGAAGAAAAATGCAAGAGAAAAACGTTTCTCTTATTTCAGACAATCAGCTTCAGACAAGCAACTTCAGACAAGCTGCTTCAGACAAGGTTACACCTTTCACTTCAGACAAGGTTCTCTGTAATCGTTCTTGCTGATCCTCTCACTTTTCCCTATACAGCAAGGTACTATATATAGGCAGTTTAGATAGCAACGACTAACTGACCTAACTGAAATAACAACCTAACAGAATAACAACCTAACAAACTCATTCCTAAGTCATAACTAACAATCTCCACCTTGACTTTGGAATGACATCATTCAGACGAAGCCCACCAAGTTTAAGCATCTCTCAAACTTGCATCTCGGTAGTGCTTTGGTCAACATATCAGCGGGATTATCTTCAGAAGCAATCTTCACAATACTTACTGCCCCTGTTTCAACCACTTCTCTGATAAAGTGAAACTTCACATCAATGTGCTTGGTCCTTTCATGGTACATCTGATGATTGGCCAAGTGAATAGCACTCTGGCTATCACAATGAATCTGAACACATTCCTGTTCAATTCCCAACTCATTCAGCATGCCTTTCAACCACAGACCTTCCTTCACTCCTTCAGACAACGCAATATACTCAGCCTCTGTTGTAGACAGTGCTACCACTGGTTGAAGGTTTGTTGTCCAACTCACTGCAGTTCCAAATAGAGTAAACACATACCCTGATAAGGATTTTCGTGTATCCACACACCCTGCATAGTCTGCATCAACGAACCCTTCAATTGCAGCTCCACCTTCTGAGAGGTACCGTTTCTTCTGATATAGTAATCCTGAATCCAGAGTTCCATTCAGGTATCTGAGGATCCACTTCAGAGACTCCCAATGTGCTTGTCCAGGAT
This sequence comes from Sesbania bispinosa, assembly GCA_026901365.1. NCBI lineage: Eukaryota > Viridiplantae > Streptophyta > Magnoliopsida > Fabales > Fabaceae > Sesbania > Sesbania bispinosa. Next base: position 206,530 of record QLOH01000976.1, read on the forward strand.
CTCCCATGAACCTGCTGACAACACTCACAGCATGAGCCAAGTCTGGTCTGGTACAAACGATCCCATACATGATGCTTCCAACTCCACTAGAATAAGGAACATCATTCATCTTCCTCCTTTCATCTTCTGAATCAGGAGCTTGACTCCTTGAGAGCTTCATGTGGTGTCCTAAGGGTGTGCCCACAGGTTTAGATTCATGCATCCTAAACCTCTTCACAACCTTCCTCAGATAGGCCTCCTGAGTTAAACACAGTACACCCTTTAACTCATCTCTTACTATATCAACGCCAAGTATGCGTTTGGCCACTCCAAGATCCTTCATCTCAAATTTTGAATTTAACCTTGTCTTTAGTTGATTGATCATGTGCTTGTTACGGCTAGCCACCAGGATATCATCTACATACAAGAGTAGGTACAAAATGTCTTGTTCTTCTCTTAAAATGTAGACACAACTGTCATAACTACACCTGCTGAAGTCCATTCTCATTAGAAAATCATCAAACTTCTTATACCATTGCCTTGGGCTCTGTTTCAGACCATACAATGATTTTTGAAGTAGACACACTCTCTGATCTTCAGCAAACCCCTCTGGTTGTTCCATGTAAATGGTTTCATCCAAATCTCCGTGCAGAAATGTTGTCTTGACATCCAATTGCTCCAGGTGTAAATCAAACTGGTTTACAATTGACATCAAAATCCTGATAGAACAGTGCTTCACAACTGGTGAGAATATCTCATTATAATCCACACCCTCAACCTGTGTAAACCCCTTAGCCACAAGCCTTGCCTTGAACCTCGCTTTCTCAACACCAGGAATCTCGTCTTTCTTCTTAAAGACCCACTTGCATCTGATTACCTTTTGTGCCTCAGGTAAGTCCACAAGTCTCCATGTGTTGTTCTTCTCCAGCGAATCAAGTTCCTCCTCCATGGCACGTTGCCATTGCTGCCTCTCTGGACTCTCCTGTGCCTCCCTGAAGTTTCTTGGTTCATCTGAACCCTGTATATCTTCAGCCATACTAAGAGCATAACAGATAAGGTCAGTGTGTCCAAACCTTTTAGTAGGTTTTGGAAACCTCCTTTCTCTATCACAAGCTAGCTGATAGTCATTCACAGTGCGTTCTGTCCTTCTGAAGTCTTCAGACCATCTGAAGTCTTCAGACCGTCTGAAGTCTGAACCTTCTGAAGTATCGTCTGAAGTAGCACCTTCTGAAGTCTTCAGACGATCCTCCCTGAGTTTGCTCGTAGATGCTCCATCTCAATGTGGGCTTTCTCCCTCCCATTTTCAGAGTCTCCACCAAGCATTCCCATTCTTGTCTCATCAAAAGTTACATCCCTGCTGATAATAAGCTTTGAAGGTTTAGGTTCTAACCTCCATAGCCTATATCCCTTGACTCCTTCAGCATATCCAAGGAAGATACACTTCTCAGCCCGTGCCTCCAGCTTATCCTGCTTGACATGTGCATATGCCAAAGCCCCAAACACCCTCAGATTGGAGTAATCAGCTGGTTTTCCACTCCAAACTTCCATAGGTGTCTTGTACCCCAAAGCAGACGAAGGGAACCTGTTAATCAGATACACAGCAGTGTTTACAGCTTCTCCCCAGAAGATCTTAGGCATTCTTGCTCCCAAAAGCATGCATCTGACTCTCTCCAGAATGGTCCTGTTCATCCTTTCAGCAAGTCCATTTTGTTGAGGAGTCCCTGCCACAGTTTTATGCCTTTTGATTCCCTGGTTCCTGCAAAAACTGTTAAACTCATCTGAAACAAATTCCAGCCCATTGTCTGTTCTCAGTACCTTCAGCTTGGTCCCCTGCTGATTAGCTATTTGAGTATGCCATTCTCTGAACTTCTGAAATGTCTTAGTCTTGTTCCTCAGAATGTAAGTCCATACCCTCCTTGAGAAGTAATCAATAATGCTCAGAAAATAAGACCCTCCACCATGTGTCTGAGTCCTAGATGGACCCCACAGGTCAGCATGAGCATATTCAAAGGGTCTGCTGGAAGTGTGTTTACCTGTCCCAAACTGCACTCTATGAGACTTACCCAAAACACACTGGTCACAGAAATCCAGCTTCTGAAGCTTATCACCCATCAGCAGTTGTTGCTTCTCCAACTCCACCAAGCCTTTCTCACTAACATGGCCCAAACGTAGGTGCCACAGTTTAGTCTTGTCTACCATTGACTGACTTGCAACTGATGCATGTGCAATGACAGTTGATCCTTCCAGAATGTACAACCCATTACTTCTTCTCCCCTTAGCAACTATGGATGCTCCATTGGACACCTTCATCATTCCACCCTCCACCTTAGTGGAATACCCCATAACATCAAACATGCTAATGGACATAAGGTTCCTTTTGAGCTCTGGAACATACCTCACATCCTGCAGCAACATCTCTCTGTTATCAAACATCCTCAGTCTGATTGCCCCAATGCCCCGCACCTTGCAAGCTTTGTTGTTCCCAAGAAGTACAGACCCATACTCCTTCAGTTCTAAGGTCTCAAAGTAATCTTTCACAGGGCACATGTGATAGGTACACCCTGAATCCATGAACCAACTCTTCAGAGAGTCTTCAGACGAAGCTACCAAAACACCTGCAGACTCTGCAACACCTGCAGTTTCCTGTATCCTAGGCTCCTGAGCATCTTTCTCAGGACAATGCTTCTTGATATGACCCAACTTCTGACACTTGTAACATTTGATCTGCTTCTTGCCTTCAGGCTTTGCCTTCTTCCCCTTGTTCTCTGACCTCTTTCCCTTGCCCTTCACTGTAACTAGACCAGAGGGAACCTCCTCTATACTTTTCGAATCTTGAAGTTTCTGCAACTCTTTGGTTCGAACTGAGGTCACAACCTCCTCCAGAGTAATCATCTGATCTTTCCCGTACAGTAAAGCATCTCTGAAATGTTCAAAGGTCTTAGGTAAAGAATTAAGAAGAATAACGGCCTTGTCCTCATCTTCAAGCTTCACACCAATGTTTTCAAGATCATCAACAATCTTGTTAAATACTGCCAACTGCTCTTCAATCGTTCTTGATTCTACCATCTTGAACGAGTAAAGTTGTTGCTTCAAACAAAGTCTGTGGGCCAAAGACTTTGTCATGTACAAAGATTCCAGCTTCGTTCACATACCTGCAGTTGTTTTCTCCTTCGCCACCTCTCTGAGTGCCTTATCACCAAGACACAAAACGATTGCACTCCTTGCCTTGTCCATCATATTCTTTTTCTCTGCCTGCGTCAAAGATGATGGCATGTGCATCTCCCCCTTTAACGCTTCTTCACATCCTTGCTGTATCAAGATAGCCTCCATCTTGATTTTCCACAGCCCAAAGTCATTTGCTCCAGAGAACTTCTCAATATCAAACTTCGTTGCCATTCTTGATTATCTTTCCTTTCAACCTCCCCACAAACGGCGCCACTTGTTGGGTAAGAACAAGCAATTGAAAGCTTAAAAGAATAAAAGAATCAAAGAACACGAAGAGAGAGAGAAGAAAAATGCAAGAGAAAAACGTTTCTCTTATTTCAGACAATCAGCTTCAGACAAGCAACTTCAGACAAGTTGCTTCAGACAAGGTTACACCTTTCACTTCAGACAAGGTTCTCTGTAATCGTTCTTGCTAATCCTCTCACTTTTCCCTATACAGCAAGGTACTATATATAGGCAGTTTAGATAGCAACGACTAACTGACCTAACTGAAATAACAACCTAACAAACTCATTCCTAAGTCATAACTAACATTATTAATGGTATATACTGGATAATTGATGGTTCAAGTGTATCCATGTGAAGCAGAAGGAAATCGATGTTTCAAGTATATGAATGTGAATACAGGTGGTGATTTACTCTTACTCCTTCAGTGACTTGGTTTATTCATTGGCATAGAAAACAACAAACTTTTAAGTTCGAATATGTTGTTCAAGTTGCCAAATAAGAGGAAGAACAAAATGTTTACCAGAGATGGTTGTAGGATCTTGATCAAGGACAAATAGAACAGTAAAATAAATGGAGTCGGATTATATTGATTACTCAATTATGAATCTGTAACACCTATAATCCAGAGACAACATGTTCTCCACGCTTATTGCAAGAAACCAATGAAAATTGAGAAATGCAAGAAACCGATTCGTTTCTTTTTTTCATTCACACCCTTGACTTAATAGGCATTATAACATACATAGATGAATCCTTATGATAATCACTTGATGGAAGAGGGAAACATTGGTCCCCTTTATTTCAGATGCATAATGGAAACCTCAAGCTAAACATTTGTTTGAGTAAGTTTTATGTGGCTTGATGATTGTAAGAATTCAAAAAGCAACTATATGATGTTGATGTTATATTTAAGCACTGAGGTTGATAAATTTTTGAGGTTATCTATTTTGATTTCAATTACTTTCTATGCCCACATGTAAACTTGATGAGAATAAAATAAGTTTGATTCTCGGGAGCGAGTCCTCGATCTTTAATGAGAAAGAAGAGATTAAAATTTTCCTTTGAAAATAACAGTACTAAAATTCACCATTTTTTATAGGTATGATTTAAATAGGAATTTGATTATAAATTTATAGATTTGATTTTTGAATCATTGATTAATAGTTTTTCAGTTTCACTTAACCATTGTGAAAAATATATAAACCAAAAATGATTATGAATGTGAAAATAATGTTTATTTAGGAATAAAATTGGTATGCACACTCCATATCAACATTAATAAATGATTGAAGAGGGCAATGAAGAAGAGAGGAGAGCAATTGCTGAATGTGCATCATTTATACTTTGATTGAATATGTAAAAAGTAATTGTACATAAAAGATGCCCATTGAGACCAAATGTATACAACAAAGGTAAAATGTAATTGTACAGAAAAGATGCCTATTGAGGCCAAATATATACAAGGGAAAATAAGCTGAAGCAAAACAAACTAACCAACTGAATATCATAATTAACTAAGAGGAAATCCTAGCTAACTTTATCAGTAGAAGAATTACTATCAAATAATAATATTTATTAAATTGCATAACTAATGTTTACAATTTCTTTTATTAATATAACTTTTAATTGAAAACAAAATCAAATTAAATATCTAAAACATACATTTAATATGTTTGAATTTAGACAAACATTTTAAAAGAGTACTCCCGTGCATGGCAGGGGTTTTACACTAGTAATAAAAACAGCCAAGCCATCATTAACA